>JAOEHV020042178.1:0-17442 GCA_025447995.2 Isaurus tuberculatus | reverse complement strand
TTTTCTCTGAAAACCCCTAAAAAATACCAAATTGCCAATTTTGACCCCTAAAAAATACGACGAGCACCCCTATCATAACAATATAGGGAGTACACCCCCCGGGGATTAAAATATACATTGACTAAATATTCTAGTTTCTGCTATTGTATACCCGCCATAGTTTCAAACTAAGTATACACAACGGCTATTGAAAAATTAAACTATTAGGATGAATAAATAAACTTACCACGCAAATTGCTGTGGGTGATCTGGCTGAAACTAAATCTAGTGCTTTATTTTTTAGAAGACAATCAAAGCAAACTCAATCCGTTATTGGAAGGGCTGTCACAGTTTCAGCTTCGACCCGGTTGACTAATTAAGTTTCTCAGAGTTCTGAGGTCTGTAACTGAGTTTGTTACAAACGGGCTTTTTGTAGAAAAATAGAGTGTGCTATACTGAAGGTAGAACTCCAGTAGTAAAGCCAATCAGAATTAGAATAGTCCACTTGTTTCAGTGGTTGTGTAGGAAAAAGAGAAATACTTTGAAAGCAAATAAAATGAGATAGTGCTCTTGACCAAAATATTGGTACATATAGTTATCTGTTATAACAATAAATTTTAAAACATCGACTAAAGACTAAGAATAGTTCGATTTTCTTTTTTGTTGTTCTCCAAATAGTGTGTGTGTGTGTGTATGAAGGGGGGAGGGTAGATACTGGGGTTAACAACCCTTATACTTTCCATGTTCAAGCGTTTTACTTTTAGCTTTATCTGACCTGTGACAAACGCTTTTAAGTTTTTTCTTATTTCTGGGAAAAAAGGATTTTTAATGGCAGAAATGGACCCAGGCCAATATTTTGGACAAACAACAATAGAAGCTTTAAGAACTTTCTGAGTTTTGTGCCAGAATATTTCTGGTTGATGTTTCGTATGGATAGTCATAGATGGGGAATCAGTTGGTAATTATTTTGATTGATAATTCGTATTGCAGCTCTGTAAACTCCTCTATAACAATTAAAAACACAAAGAAACATTGATGAAGAAAAAGATAACCATACTTTAACTAAATTTACTTTGTTCTAAGAACCTATGCGAGTTTGGTTATTATTAAAAATATCTCGTTTTTCTTGAAGGAAAATCGAAGAAAAATATCTCGTTTTTGAGCTGAAGGGTTGAAATTTGAGGTTCTTTAATCCAAATTTAAACAAGCTGTTATGTGTTATACTTGTCAAAGTAAAAATACATCTGGTCTTTCTCTCACATTTTGCTTCTAGGTGCTCATTTGCTGCCATGAAAATTGTTTAAGATGTTTGTATAGGTTGGTCTTATTACTTGCCATATCAGTTGCCTGCACGAAATGCTTATAGTTATAGGCACCCTAAAACTATAAGCATTTGGCGCACAACAGAAGTTATTTAGACATCCGCGTACGATCCCCCTTTGGCTTTGGCACCCTAAAACAAATAGAAGAGCCATATCATCTTCATAACGCCAAAACGAGATAAACGCGTTCCGAAGTATTTGCTCGTGGTATGTTCACAGAAACTTAAGGCACTGCGTCAATTTCAATATTTCGAAAAGTTCATTCTATTTGAATCTATGAAATTATTATGTTTATGAGCTTTAATTGAAAAAACGTGCAAAAGAGATTATTGTTTTTCCATGCATGAACAGAGTGTTTTGTTTAAAACAAGTGATGATGTCATAAAAGCCTTTAGAATGGTTTTGTTTCGCGGCATGACCCGAATAAACCATTAAAACTCTGCAACAATCAAACTGTTTTTAACCCCGGGGCACATGCGGTTCATAGATCGTATTCATCTATGTAATAAAACGTCAACATAGATTTTTTCAAAGAAATGCCTGAACAGCAAAGTAGCGCCAAACCTAATTTGATGCAAAGCGGTATTAAAAACGCGCTAATTCTGTTCCCAGTTAACTGAAAACAAAGATTGACCAAAATCATCGCTAGACTGACAAGAAAATCTAACAGCGTATAATATATACCTTAGAAAATACAAATGTACGACGTAACATTGTCAGGTTCTAATTGTGTCTGTCATGGTTGTTTGTTCTACCATCAATGGCTTAAATTCAGCCAGTCGTTAAATCAAATTCAAGAATAGACTCAAAGCCAACCAATACACAGACGGAATAATGCACAATACGTAAAATTTCTCTTCTTTTTACTCTTTAAATGTGCATTTCACACAAATAAAATAGCAAAATCATAAATATAAAATATAACTTCTAGCCTTCCTTTACATAAAATACATCTTTTTTTTCAATCTCTTCTACAGGAATAAATCTATTTACAATTTTTACAACTCTTCGTGTTTGACGTTCACTTTCGCACAGTTCGGGTCGATTGCGAAAGAGAACCATAAGTAGATCACAATTTCATTTTTGTTTAAGTTTTTTTTTCATGTTTGACTAATAGAGCTTAGAAACCAGTTCAATGTATTCTTTAGGTCGTAAGTTTTTTCGTTTGAATCTTAACGCTTACAGCTCGGTCACAGCAAAGAAAAGCGTTCTAGTAAATAAATAGTTATATCGCTATTCTTCAACGCTTTGGAGTTGAACAGCCTTCGTTCAGCACAGTTATTGCACTCAAACCCATATACATCTTTATAATTTTAATTTTACTTCAGCTTGTTTTAAGCCCGAATCAGTGCTGTGGTTGATGGCGTTTCATATGTAGAGCCAAATGGTCGGATCTCGCGAAAGCCCTTTCACAGTGCTGGCATTTAAATGGTTTAGCACCCGTATGCTTTCTGTAATGCCTTGTAAGTTCGTCTGAACGAGCGAAACGCCATTCGCAACCCTCCCAGGTACAACGATAAGGTTTTTCACCTGTATGAGTTCTCATATGAGCTTTCAAGTGTGAGCTTTTCGTGTAAACCTTGCTACATCCCGGATGCTCACAACGATGGATCCTTCGCCTTTGTAACTCGGGCGAATTTCGACGATTTGTTGGTGCAATTATGACATTGGTGGTATTTGGCGGAGTGTATGGTGGTGGCGGACCTAGAGGAGGCCCCAACAATACTTGTGCTTGAGCGTTTGACATCTCTGGTGAGCCAGGATTAGAATTTGGTGGCGTTGGTGGAAAAATAACAGTGTAATTGCGTGGGGGAGGAACAACTTTAAGTTGTTGAAAATTGCTTATGGTCTGCGCTGACGAAACATTCAGGTTGACAGAATGTCCCGGAGTGAGTGAACTGTTCATTAGAGTTGTGTAAGGCAAGTTGAGGTTGATGTCGCCCTCTGTAATAAAAACTTTCTCCGGAATAGATTCACATGAAATACTGCAGTCGTCGCTACTCGAGTCATCGTCAAAGGTGAAAAAATCGTTCACAACATTGGCGCTCTCTCTTCGGAACTTGCGTTTTCTAACGATAGGAGAGTATGTGATGGGAGATGGTTGCCCGCACGTAAGATATCTGTCCATTTCCCAGCGCGCCGTCTGAAAAGAAAAATCATAAAAAATAATTTTAGTATACAAGCAGCAAATGAGCAATCACACAAGAAAATAAATGAGTTTCTGAAGCCTCTGTCGGAATTAAAGGGTTGTCGATTTCATTACTCAAATCATTTCTAAGTTTTGTCTCTTCACGCAAGCTTAGTTGAAGGACTAAACGAAACAGACTTTCAATTCGAGACTGAAAGTTTTTTCAAAACAAAAAGGTAACAAAGCGAAGTCTACAGGAATGCTTGTTTTTTTTTTATTTACAGCTGATGTGAATATTACTGAGTCTTTTGTTACTTGTTGAAGCAATTTGGAAAGTAATGCTACAGCTAAAATAAATTTTGAAACTTTTTCAAATATTTTTGTCAGAGTTTTGATTTCTAGAACTTCAAAATAATAATACACTTCATCAAAATGACTGAATAAACTTCAACTATCAAACTGGTAATTTAAATCGTGTCGGCATAATAAACGATTCTAATTGAAATACTGAGCGCAGAATTAGTCTCCTTTCTATTCTTTTACAATGCCGCACAGAAAGTGATTGTGTAACGGAATTCTAACCTGTATCCAGTCATCTTGGTTTTGGGACGGAACAGTTAACAAATTACTGGAAGAAGTTCGGACTGTCATGTTTGGTACCGTTGTAAGAACTGTGGTCGTGACGAGTTCACAAGCAGTTCGATCATCTACGTTGTCCATATCTAGAATCGATTTCGCGTCCTGTATAACTGGGACAGCTAACGCCATTTTGGTTCCAAAATAGAAGGAAAGGCACACAAATTGTTCAAAGCTTGTTTATCTCTCAGCCCACAAATATTCAACGAACCAGCTGTTTCCACAATCACAATTTCAGTAAAGTTTTTAAGTTTGAGTACCGATAGTGACTTAGTGCCGAAGTGACACGGTTTTTATGTGGTCCGCTCTCATTTTTGTCATGTTGTGACCAAATATGGATTTAGGTGTGTGTTGGATTGAACAATAAGAACTCTCATGGGAGTAAAATCAGCCAATCAGAAGGGAGATGACGTCAATGGAGAGTAGATCAGTGATGATTGGCTAATTAAGCTATTGATTAGTTATTGTGATAAACACCTTGAAAAATCAAAGTCTTGACAAGGTGAAAAAAAAAATAAACAGAAAAACAATAGAAAATGAGCGTTCCGCTGGTTTAAGTACAGGCAATCGTTTCCGTTAATGTAACTACTTTCACATTCACATTTTCAATAGAAATTAAAGGAACAATAAAAGTGTAGTTTAAAACATCCATCTTCTCGTGAGTAAAGAAATAGCTTTCTTGAGTTAAGTGATGTCAACAGTAATCTTATCTTCGTATGACAATCGTGGGAAAGTTCAGTCGTCGGCTGCTCGCCACTCCTTCGGTGCCTTTCGGGTCATTACGGCAGTTTACCGCAGTGTGTATTTACTCTGGGGTCAATAATGATTTTGGGTCAAAGGAAATAAGAAGATTAGTTTTATACGAACTAAGTTATCTCGAGACTTATGTCTTGTACTAAGAAAACTTTTCTTTGTTACAAAAAAATTGAAGTTACTTAAACGTAGAGAATTTTTTTTTTTTTACAAACATGGTCATGGATGATTTTTTCGTTTTTGATGTGCTACAATAACTTCAATGAGATTTTGTTTCGACAGTCGACTTTGAAATTTTCCACCCAACAGGCAACATTGGGATAATCTATCAAAAAAAATTTCTAGTTAAAATTTTGCAAGACCATAAAACTCACTAAAGCTTTTCTTATCTCTGCGTTGCGGGAGATTTTCATTTTCAAACAGAGATAACCACCCAAAGATTTATTACACACTGTGTTTCGTCTATCCTGAATAAAAATAAATAAATGAACTCCATTCATTCCCTTTATTGAACCGGTATTTTTTTACTACCTTTTGTACAGGCAAACAGAGTTTTACAAGATCTTCATGCGTGTAAACCACTAAAATAAATCCACTTTCAACTGGTAGCGACAAATTTCCTCTCCACGGTTAACTCATTGAGTTGTACAAGACATACTTTCAGCGGGTTAAATGTTTCGAGAAGGAATGCTGCTTATTTTTAGACCAAATAAACATGGATTGTTACAAAATTCCTCTCATACTTTCACGCTGACGTGTTAATCTTTCAGCGCCCGAAGACATGAAAATTTCGTATTAGTCGCCGGCATTTCGAAGGCGTTCCGAGGATGTCTCGAAGATGATACTAACCAATAACACTTAAGCCGAGATTAGCTCGAGCAACTTGAGCTTTTCGTGTGGGCGTCTCCGTAAATCCGATACTCATTAGGTATTTTCGGCATCAGAGTCGTATTGTCTCGTGTCGCAGACTCGCAGTGTAAACAGAAGATGAAATAAACAAGATCGTCAGATTTTTTAATAAAAGAAAGGGTGTTTTCCTTTTTGGAGATATAAATATTTGATCGTGAAATTTGGAGATAAAAATAGCATTGTAGTGACAGAATCCTCGTCTTACTTGGTTACAAGCAAAACAACTGGACTGGAAAAGCTTTTAACAGTAGTCAATATCTTGCTCAAAAACTGCAATGTTGCGAAGACGGTATTGTTTTTTTTTTTCGAAAGTAAATCCCTAGTTTTTAATAGATTTCATTTGCAAACTGCTAGAGAATGACAAATTCAAAGATATTGATGATTGTTTTTAAAAAAATTAAATTATCACGTTCGTTTTTTTTTTGCATTGAAAAGGAATATTTTGTTACAGATGAAGAGCCAAACGTTGCGTGTCTCAATGGCTATATGTGACATCTAATAATTTCAAGTCAAGGAGCTTTTTGTAATCCCCTTTAATGGCGAAGACAAAAAGTGAATCTCCCAGCAATTGTATTGCATTTGTAACGCTATTTTCTTATAACGAAAGATTCTCTAAAGCTAATCCGAAAACAGCCGGAATCTAGATGAAATTTTAAAAAAGTCGTTTTATTCTGCAGAAACACAATGGGTTAACAGTTTTCTATATATTTTATAAAGTTTTAGACACCCTGTTTTTGCAAAATGGAAAATTACTCACTTTTATCAAGTTCAATATTTCTACACGAATGCATGATTTAGGCAAAAGATTGAGTTTTTCCTTTGTTTAAATGTTACATATAATTTATTCCCAAACTGTTCAACATAACATAAACAGAATATCACCTTTATCCATCGGATCACTTTCTAGTTGTGATGCAATATATAAATCTAATAACACATGTTTGCGCGGATCAAACTACATCCCAGTAGACTAACAGGCGCTATAGTAAATTGAACTAAATTTGTTGACTTGTTTATAACTTTATTAAAGTATGAAAAGACAATACAAATGAAGTTCAAAATCTAAATGCCGAGGTATATGAAGTTTTTTGGGGAAGGAAACAGACGAATTGATTATGAACAGTAAGCTGGTAAAAAAAATAAACACACTTGCACGATTACACACAGTGTCAACGATCCTTAATTCCTGGAGGTTGTTATTACTTTTGGAGATAAAATTTCCTTTGCATTGTTTATTTAATGAATAAATAGAACACTTTTTCTGTTCACGTGTTTTGGTTAGAGGTTTATTTCATAACAGACGTTTTTCATAGATTTGAAAACATGTTGATAGACTACGCTATAAAACTCAAAAATGGAATGCAGATGGTCTGGTAATTTGCGGTGTCTGTCTTCATATTTACTCCCCTGATCAATTAATGTCGTCCCTTTTCATCTAAATCTAAAATCCCCAAACTGGTCTCCTGTTTATCCCTAGTATTTTCTTTTGTTCCCGGGGCGGTATCTGTGTAAACAGTCGCAGCTACGGTTCAAAATGAAAGTCAATTAATCAACCACAATATTTCGCTTTCAATTTTGACCATTCTAAAATTCCTCTACCTCATCTATTTGTCAGTCAGTTCAGCATAATGAAAACAAATATGCTTCTTGAGTTTGTTGAAGCTTAGACACTATGCATTACTTAACAAAAAAATTGCTAACAAACAAAAAAGTTTAGGGACGATTAATTGATGAATCCTACGCTCGTAGTCATAGAAAGCTTAAGATTTTATTAAATCACTCTAATGTTAACTCGAATTCAACCATCAATAAGGGAAACGAAGCGTTCAAATGAACAGAAATGGACAACTACTACAAAGCAGAAGCTGCTTTGTCTATCTCGATTAAACGAATCAAGGACCACTAAATCTTTAGTCACTTTTACCAAAAACTCAAAACATGTTGCCTTGAGAAAAAATTTTTATCAAACACTCCTTAAGTCAGTTATGTGCAGTGCAGGCCTAATGAAAAAACAACCATTTACACCTTAATTGATTTACAGAAATTACTGATTTATTAGTGTTATAACGACAAAAGCTTTCATATAGACTTCCCTGAGGTCATTTGCTGTTTTCTCAGCTTTGAATGAATGAGTAATTTAAATATAATTATTTTGAGCTGAAGTGGTTATAATTCAGTGAATTGCCAAACTGCAGCAAATATCTTTTGTTTTTTTTCAAGTCGAATATTTGAATCAAACCTTATACCTTTGGTAAATGGAACCCAATACTTACAAACTTGCATAAGTAGGTATTCACAGATACTCAATGACCAACATTTGAATAAAGAAGTTAAAGATTACTATTGTATTGTATTCCACGCAATTCCATAAAAGCAAGGAAGGCATTTTATTCAATAACAAAGTAAAACCTGATAATTGTTTGTTGTCAGCAGTAATCAAACTGATATACACTAAAAGCTATTAAACAATTCCTTTTCGGAAAACTTTCAGGAAATATTTAGTTATTAACCCTGGAGGTGCTTGTGTTGACTATAGTCTATACCATTATATCTTTTATACTCTCAATATTTCTATGGATTTCAAAGAGAATGCATTCATAGGCTGAACCAGTCATTTCGTCTGGAAAAGAAAGAGGTCGAGTTATGTGGAATTTTTTTGTGACAAAAAACCCTTTTCTTCTGAAAAAGGGAAAAAGAAACAAAAAATTTTAGCAACAATTCATCGCCTTCGCCACTTGTTGTATTTATTTTTTTATTTGGTTTTCCGAAATTTTGATTTTCACAAAGCTGCAAGTCAATATCAAAAAATAGTAGTTTACCAACTTTTTAAACATCTTTTTAACATCTTTGTTTTTAAAACTTTTTAGTTAAGATGGAAACAAAAATTGTATTTATATATAACCATAAGGTGGCTTCTTTCTACCAATAACTTTCTTTACTTTTTAATTGATTTATTTTAGCTGTATGAATAAGTTCATGTTCAGATCTTGGCGCAAAGGCTGATTTGGTTGAGGGAGAAGACTCGTAAGCCCGAGAAAAGCCCCTTTGGCTTCAGATTGAGATCAATCAAATATCAGCCAATGAACATATAATGAAAACAAAGTAATTATTATATCTTTCTTGTCTTGAAATTATTTCTCTTGTAAATTTTGTATGATGCGCAGCCTGGTATGGCCTTATTTCACTCTAAATGAATTTCCAGTAACGTTTCCGTACATTTTAGAAACCATATTTTGATAGGTAATCAGTCTTTCTTTTTTGAATAATTGTTGTTTTTTGGGCTCAATTTCAAAATTCCGAAACCCATGCAATAACAAAAAGGATGCTTGTTCATAGAAAATAAGATTTGATTGAAACACACAGACACCCAATTGCAAAATAATCCACTTAAAAAGTGCTTGCGACTAAATTTGACTTATGAAGAAGACACGGGCATCAGAAACCACTAAATTATTTTCCAAATGCCAAGGCTTGTAAACGAAATTTCTTTTGAAAGCTGTTTAAGAAATCAGGACGCAAAAATATGGAAGCAAGGATACTACCTTTAGCAAAACCGGAAATGATACTGTAGACACGTGTTTGTTGAAGGGAAATTAGTCTAATGATATCTGCTAAAGGAAGTTCCGTCTTCGAAACTTAATGTTTATAGTTTACAGTTTATTTTTTGTTATTAAGCCTCAAAATCCTGTACTTGGCACAAAAGTTGCCAGGGCCAAGTTATCATTTACGAGAAAAATCAACAGATTTCTTTTTCATGCAAGTTTTTATACTTCATTATGTTTTGTATCATAACAAATAGCCCCTCTTTGAAAGGTAAATTCATCGATATCTATTCACAACCATTTTTTGAAAATATAATATGCTTTACGGTCACGAAAAGTACTTTTATATTCGATTGTAATTCTAACCGAAAGCAAGGTGGTACAGTTCTTTGTTAACCTCTTAAAAACTAAGATTGTCGAACTATCTGGAGAGTTAACCAGGTAACCAGGCGATAATCGTTTATTTTTTTCCGGTTTACACAATGGTGCACATTCTCAGCACGTTTTGTAAGAGTTATTTATACAAAATATGATAATATTAAGACACATGCCAAGAAAAGTTATAATGCAAGTCAAGTGCGATTTCCAGATAAATTTGATACCTTGTCATCGATAATGGCGGAAAAGTGTTTTTCTGTTTTCTGAGAAATCGGTTCACGATGTTAGTTTTATATATTCAGCCGCCCTCATCAATCTCTGAATATTGAGTGCCATCTTAACATAATGTCAGCACAAACTTACCTAAACTAATTTAGTTAAACAGTGGCCAGTGGGGAATAAAGATGCGACTTTTAAACAATGATCTCGAAAAAATTTATTTCTGTATCTGATATGTAGATTTGTGGTGATTTCATTCAACAGCATGATGCAGAATATTCCTACTAATTTAATTAACCTGGCGTTATCCAGGTCTAACTGTTATTAATTTACGCTCGATTGCTTTCGCTGCTTCAGAAACTCCGCAAACTCTTTTTAACATATTGTTTTCCTGATGATGCCGCAGACAGGAAAGCTCGGAAAAAATTAAGCTTAAAACTGTTTTCAGAGCAATTCTTAGAGTATTTCAGTATTTTAACATTTTAAAGAAGCGTTATGCCTCACTTGAACTGAAGACAACATTTACAGTTTTACATTTAATCTCATATCCAAACTGCCTGGGGACACATTTGCATTAAAAAAGTTTTGGACAAAGGTTCCTTGAGTTCATTTACAAAGGTTATCAGTTGTTATTGACATGATAAAGTCTTTAATAAGGGACTCCAACTTGTTTTCTATCTTATGACTAAAAAATATTCAGATAGGTTAGTATTGTAGACGGAGTTCCTACGTGACATCTACAATAGACAATAGAGTTCTAAAAAAAAAGATTTATATATTGTACGGACTCATCTTTGCATTTGAATATGAAAGGATATAGAAGAGTTTAGAGACAATATTTCTGACGTGATTTCCCAACAACGCATTGCTGACTTCCATTTTTTACGTATACGATGACTTTGAATTTTTTTTTGGAGACACATATTTTCTTGTTGTACACAGCAGTGTTTCATTTTTAACAGTTATCGCTAGAGTGCTTTTTTGCCTTTTGTGACCCTTCGGCAAAAATAAACTTTCTCGTCTTTCGACAAAGTTTAAACAGTAGTGTTGTAGCAAACTCGTTATTTTCTTGAAAACTAGAGTTTATATAAATCTGAAACGTCTTGTAAAATGTGACTCCTTGCTGCGAGAGATGGGGAGACTGGGACGGCCAGGGCTGCCCCACTTTTTTGGCGAAAAGTATTTGAAAATATCTTAAAATCTAGAACGATATTTCATGATTAACACTTTTTAAACCCCGCAGCTGTAATCTGCATTACAATTTATTGTTTAATACAGCGCATAAATTTGACACAAACTGCACAAAATGCAGTTCGCCAATGGCCTATGCTCGTGATGACGGATGACTTCGCTTTAAGGTAATGAAATGCTTTCCTTTCCTTATCAATATCAGCATCGTTCATTCAAATTCTCAAAAATTATTTCGGCAAAAATTTCCCAAGATGCCCAATTGATTAGCACAATATTAAGACCATGCACCGAACTGAGTATAGTTAACGGATCGCAGATAAACTGTAAGGGAAAATGGTATCAGTTCAATGAAAGCTGGTCCACTTTTCCAAATTATCGTCGGCCCTGAATCTAGTTTAGATTTTAACAAGATTTGAGCTACTTTAAGCGTCACTTACAGAACTTTGCTTGTAGAGAGAATCCATCACACCTTGAAAGTCACGGCGATCGGCACGGCCATGCCACAGGTTTAACTTTAGTGCGAGCCCTTTGATCAGGGTATCGATAGCCCTCAAAACGAAAAGAATATTTTCCGAGTTGAAGCTGTTTGTGTTACACGTTAGTCCACTCAAAAGTGGTTTAAATAAAGGGAAAAACGAAGACTTCACATCGCGCAGTGAGGTTTCTCAAAAACGTCACAGCCGGTAAGATGCTTTAAAAATATCTGCGTTTAAAGTTAATTGAGTTTTTATACCCCACTATATATATATCCCACTCCTGCCCGCGCCTCGAAGGGCGATGTCCTTGAACAAAAAGTGTGGGACTAAAGGAACTTCCTTTGAGTTCATCTAAACAGAGGTAAATTTGCATTACTAAGTATTCAGCTTATCAAAGAAACAAGTTTTTTCCGAGACTGGATCATCGATATAAAACATTTTCCCTTCAAAACAGTTTATCAAAGGCAAAGCAGTAAAATTCTGCAACGCTAAAAATTGCGTAATTTTGTCACTAGCAGACAAGAGTTACAAAAATAGCCGAAGTGTGATCACAATAACACTTCGCTAAAATCTTTGGTATTTTTTAAAAGAATCATCTCTCAAGAGCCTTATCACGCAAAATTGTGGAGTTTTCAGAACCAAACATCACTGCCTCTTCTGAACTACTGTCCCTCATTAAAAATTAGAACTCTTGAGTGTGTTTTAACCAAACTCTTTGTTTTTTTCGAGGCAAGAATCATTTTTACTGATGGAATCCGACTGAAGATACCGAAGCTATTCTATCAAAACCGATATTACCCGAAGTACTCCGACCATTCTCGGAATGTGACCTTTTACAACAACAATGTCAACAATGAGCAGTTTGTTTCCTTTTAAGGTTTCGTCGGAGAAGACCAGGTCGATATCTTGTCGTTCCGATTCAAGCGTATTGTGATGTAAGCAGCGTGTAATTCAAACTGCTATTCACAAAGATGCAAATGAGTGAAACATAACACGCGTACGAACAACTGAGTCGGATTTCCCTTCGATTCTCTCCTAACATGGAGAAGCAGAACGCTGAGTAATCCAAATTATGACAACATTATCTTCGTAAATCCCATAAACCCGAGCAATAATATTCGGGAGGTGGCGAAGAATATTCAAGACCGAAATTTGTTTGCCTTTTTTAAAATATTTAATTTTTTCCGTTCATTAAAAAAGCTAAAATTAGCATTCAGTCAAGGTAAACAAGTTTTTTATTACAACATATTCAACCCAGGGCCAAAGTTCTAATATAAGCCACATGCAAAGTTTCGAGGATAAATCGTTTATTTTGTGATGCAGTATTTTCTTTGTTCATTTCTTCAAATATTTCAGCCCAACACTATTTCCAAAAGGTATAAAGAATCGACTAAGCTTTTAGGAGCGGATTTTTGAACAAAACTTTTTTAAAAGTCTTTGTAAAAGCCATATCTAGTGTTGCTGCGCGATTGGCTTGGAGTTTTGCCCTTCAGTTCTTAAAACGTAAAGAATTGTTCATCTCAACGTAAGTGCTAGAAAACAAGTGATTGGTTTGATATTAATTCTTGATAATGATTCTCAGTCGGCCAGCTTGCTTGCTTATAAAGTAATTCATTTAGTGTTTACAGGAAATTTACATTACTGCACAGTTATAAAACACTAGACGTTTTTCTTTAAAAATTTTAAATGGATAGCGCAATTACTGGTTGAACCAGTATAGTTTTCATCGCGGGGCAAATTTAATTTTAAAAAGCATATTCTCCTTCCGGCCTTCCCAATTGATAAGATGCAAACCAGTTAGCTACCTACAAAGCGTGATGAATTTATCCATTTCACCAAGAACAACTCCATGGCCATTCAGTAGTTTGCGTGGGGAACTGATTTAAACGTGTGTCATCCGCATTCAAGTCCAACGACTCTTACCATTTTGCCACGCTGATGGGTTGCTCTAACTCTCTGACAACCTCAGCCAACATTTTTTTCTTTATTTACAACTGCAAGTCATAAAAATACAACAATTTTTATATAATAAATGAAAATATATGCCATTACTTGAGTAAATTAAGGGGAAAAATTGTTTGAAGCGTGATCACAGATATGTTTTATCTATGTTTTTGAACTAATAAAATTTTAAAACTTTCCGCTGGTAACGGTGCGAGCTCTGTGCCCTTGAAGGTCTAAAACGGATGTGATGGTGTTTCCAGAAACCTAATTAATACAACATTATCCCACCGAATGCTCAAATCAACTCAGCTTTATTTAAGCACACAAAATTTCATTACTAAATTTTCACTGCCGCAGTTACCAAAAGCTGTTCGACGTATGCAGTTAGCAAAACTTTTTATTTTCTTAAAGTTGCACAAGAGTGAGAGATAGTTATACATTGTATGACTGTCGAATCAGAAAAAGAGAAACGATATAGTTTATACACTGTATGACTGTCGTTATATAAAGTGCCATGAAGAAGTTGCATTAAGACTAAGAGTCGAGTAGCAAGCGGAACAAACAGTAATTGTCGTAAATTCCACGTAAAACTAGAGGAAAAAAGATCTCTTGTTTTGCGTGGGAACATCAGAAATCACTTCTGAGAGACATTCGATTGTTGACGGTGATTCCCACTTGTGTTTTTCCGGAAATTCCGGTAGTTTTGGTACATTTAAAACCTGAACTATTTTTGAACATCCTCAATAAACAAACATTAATCTATATGTTCGTGTTTCTAAGTTACGAAAAAAATGTGTACTATTATATCATTTAATTATAATCAAATTATCTCAAAGTTAAATCTGTAATACCTGTAACATAACTTTTTCCAACTTAGTTTTTTTCAAGTACTGACTACCGGAACAGGACTTTTTGAGAGTATTTTAAAAAACTTGTTCATAGAAGCTTGAAAATTTTTCAGTACTCTCAATAAACAACAACAACAACAACAACAACAATATTTTTTTTTATTGGTACTTTGAAAACATAAACGTTTACATCAGTATTAATCCTATAAAAGTAAAGTAACTTCGGGAAAAAATAAAATACCTTCATATTCATAATTATCTTCGATCGTCCACTTATATGAATAACATTTATTTTTGACTATCAAACGTGATAGATTTTGCAACATTAAACAAATTGAGTGTAATAATCAAAGCCTAAGAGAACATAAAATAAAAGTTGGTAAAAGTCTACTCCTTAGCATTTGCCAAAAAGCGGGCGGGCAGGCGGTTTTTTTTTATGAATTTATAAAATTTTTTAACTCTTTGGTTTTAGGTTTGAAACTGGATTTACTTGCGCAGGACATATTTTTTGAATTTTTTAAAATATTTTCAACAAGACGACTCATACTCGTCAGTTTTCGCGCGCACGCTTGTTTATTCTACTCGCGAAAGTTCATGGCTTCCTAATTGTTTTATGGTCAATAAAAATTGGGTATTTTTAAATAAAAAATTTTAAAAAATCCTGAGTGGGCCCTTTTTTGTGGTCGGGCGGGGACGCTAACCAACTTTTTTTTTATGTAGTCTTAGTAACCGAAGATTTATTTCCCAATTTTAAATGTCGACGAAAGTACGTTAACCCATGGAAAATTTGTGCAATCACGCGCTGGAAGTGGAATACACTGCACGGCCTCTTAAGTAGTTCCATAGTTTATACCGTGATGAAAATAACATTTAGGAGTGGCGACCAATACTGTCTAAGCAGGAAATCACTTATTAATCTGTTTCCTTTATGGAGCAGGCGACTCTACGTTTTTTTGTGTAATTTAATGGGATACAGCAACCGCAGGAAATATAAACGTAGGAGTGGTAACGACGTCATTAAAGTGCCGTACGTTTCCTGTTGTAGTCGGTCACGTTGAGGTTCAGGAAGTTAATTCTCAAATTCAGTAAAAACACTTGAGGAGTTTTGTGAAACTGTTTGACTTCCGTTTTGTGTTGCTTACGCTATTTCAAACTTCCTTTTATCGGCCAGTACTCTAAAATAACAGAACTCAAACTACGGCAATTGCTTAACCGTTTTTGTGAAACGGATCTTAATATAAAATTAGTTTTTACTAGTACTACTTTCAAAATCAAGAATATGTTTAGTTTTTTAAAAGATCGTACTCCTGATGCTCTAAAATCCATGGTGGTTTATCAATTTACTTGTGCGGGATGTAATTCCTGTTATATTGGTGAAACCAGTCGCCATTTTTCCACTAGGATTAAAGAGCATACAGTACGCGATAAAAATTCACATATTTTTAAACATTTTTCTCAATTTCCTTCATGCAAGGGCATGTACACACCTTCTTGTTTTCGTATCTTGGACTCAGCGAATAGCTCTGTTGATCTTAAACTCAAAGAAGCATTTTATATAAATAAGAATAAACCTGACCTTAACAAACAGTTACAACATCTTAAACTTTGTTTTAAAAACTTTTAATTCATATTTTATCTCTGTAACAGTGTAAACCTTTTACCAAAACAGCAAGATTTAGAAATATAAAACAATGATCTTCACTAGAAACGCTTACAAACGTCCAAAAGCTAGAACTAGTTATGGTATTTCAACGGGAAATTTACTGAAGAAAAAAATTTGGACTCACTTGATGTATATCTTAAAACTCTCTCTACGAAGTCTTTCCAAGCCAGATTAAAAAAAAAAATTCATCACAAACCATTTTTATACAGCTGCATAATCATAATGGACAGTTTTCTTAGCGTTTCAGGTTTTACTTTCTCTTCTTTTTGTTCCTCTTCCCCTTTAAAAATAAAAATATAGACTAGAGTTATGTTTGCCTCGCTTCTTCTTGTTCTTCTTGTTCTTGTTCTTCTTGTTCTTCTTCTCCTTCTTCTTCTTCTTCTTCTCCTTCTTCTTCTCCTTCTTCTTCTTCTTCTTCTTCTTCTTCTTCTTCTTCTTCTTCTTCTTCTTCATCTTCTTCTTCTTCTCCTCCTCCTTCTTCTTCTTCTTCTTCTTCTTCTTCTTCTTCTTCTTCTTCTTTCTTCTTTCTTCTTTCTTCTTTCTTCTTCTTCTTCTTCTTCTTCTTCTTCTTTCGATTCTCGAAATCAACACATCTGCTATGAAGGAAAATAAATTTTAGTTGCTTTTTGACTTCGGTAAGTAACTTGAGAATGGGAATAAAATCGACATTAGCACCAATTTACAAGTAATGAAAATAAATTTAACTTTTTCATGTAATAGTCCACATGGTTAATGCCGACCGCAGAAGAAACCACAGAGTAAATTAGTCAAATTTAACATCTTCTTTTCAGTTTCATCTCTTTTATTTTTAATACGCACAGGCTTCCGTTATTAGGAGTCAAAGGACAGACATCATATCACTGCAGTTATAAACCAAATCTCAAATTCACAGACAGGAAAAGGAAACACAATAATTATCAATAACAATTTCAATCAGAGACGCTACGCATACAGTTACGAGTTAAAATTATCTCTACACGGCGAAAGGCGTAGCCCACGAACTCAATTACCAGCTATTTTTAGCGTTTCCGACCACTGTGGAATGCATACCCGAAACTCTATGAATTCCTGGTGGTCAGTATTTCATAACAATATTAAGAAGCTTGAGCCTTGAGAATTACTGCAATTCGTGAAATTGTTTTCCATAAAACGGCAATAACAAAATAGCTTTTGAATTCCTTGAACTGTTCATAAAATTTGTTTTACAATTAAGCAGCTAAACTTTAACACGTATATATGATTTATCTTTATAAAATCTTTATGATTTAGGATCTGATGATTATAGTGTTAGGCCCTTCTTTAAGAGCAATGATCTTAAATTTTTCACCCCTGAAATTGTCTGAATGAAGATTGGTTGGTAAGGTGCCAGTCTGCTGTGCGGGAGGCTCGGGTTCGATTCCCGGCCGGACCAACACTCAGGGTCTTAAAATAATTAAGGAGAAGGTGCTGCCTTT
>JAOEHV020042067.1:0-17447 GCA_025447995.2 Isaurus tuberculatus | reverse complement strand
GTAGTACCACATCTCGTCAAAGTAGAGTGTACGTAGACATCTCCAGCATTGGAATTTCAAAAAATTGGCAACTATGACATTATACTTATACTGAATGAAACTACTGTTTTATATAATGCCAGGTAGAAAAGCTATATTTTATTTTATCGCTTTTTTTGTATTTTGATAAATTTGTCACTATTGCAACACAATGTTGTTCACTGCCTGCCTCGAATGGCTTTGGCTAACGGCGGAATTTGAAGTGAATATGAATTATTTTAAAACATCTGGTGTCGTTGAAATGAGGTTGAGTTATGTTTTAATGGTTCGATTAAAGCACACTTTCTTTTGTTGTAGAAAAACATGAGTTTTTTCTCCTTATTTGATTTCGCAGGTCAAAGTGAATCGAAGACTTATTGACAAAAGTCCTGCCCTCTGAGCACCCTCTGAGGTTCTTTTTTATTATAGTTATCTAAGAACTTTCAATTAATGTCCTAAATGGCCCCAAATTTGAATTATAAAAGGTGCCATAAAGCCGAAAATGTCCCTTCTTACTTAGTAACCAGGCCAAAGCCGCCCACTGCCATCAAGTTAACGGCCATTATGGTTGTGTAGGCACGCCCTTGAGTTTTGAAGAAAAGTCGCTTATTTACTGCATAGTTCCGAGTTTACCTTCGTCGTAAGGATTTCAGGGAGCTCCTTAGTCATCGACAGAGTTTTAAAGATCGTCCGGAGCAATTTTAGCGATTGTTGAACGAAGATAGACACGAAGCGCCACGACTCGCAAGCCTAGGATCTCGTTACTGAGGCAAGTATATAAACTCGCATTGGTGTGACGACTGTTTTTAAAGTAGAAGTTAAGTTACACTGATCTGCTTTATTAGGCTGACTCCTAAAGATGTGTTAGCGCATTTCACGGACCAATTTATTTTTTAATTGTATAACATTCTTGGCAATCCCGAACTTTACATTCAACTTCAAGTGAGAGTTAGCTTGAACAAGAATTCTTATACATCTTGGTATAAAATTTTAAATGAAGGAAAGATATTATGTCAGAAATTAAACTCAAGAAGCACGCAGTGATTTTAATTCGTATTATTCTTATTCAGAAAACTTAATTTTTGATTTTTCATGTTTATATGTAGTGCCAAGACTATGTGAATTCGTCATA
The DNA here is from genome assembly GCA_025447995.2 of Isaurus tuberculatus. Classification (NCBI taxonomy): domain Eukaryota; kingdom Metazoa; phylum Cnidaria; class Anthozoa; order Zoantharia; family Zoanthidae; genus Isaurus; species Isaurus tuberculatus. The sequence continues at coordinate 16,297 of JAOEHV020042067.1, read as the reverse complement.
AAAACGAAAGTTATATTTTTGTTTGATCGCAGCTTTCCACACCGAGTCCGTGATACCAAATTTAACATATCTCTTGTAAACCCTTATCAAGTCAGAGTTTAATAATAGATATGGTCTGTGGTTTGTTGTTTATCGGAGAATTACCATCTTTTTTCTGTTACGAGTTGAATCTTTCGATTACATATTTTTTTCTCAATCCTACAGTATACACTTTAATCCGTTCACATGTCGCAGAAGAAAAACTTTGTTCCTCTTTGTTTTAAATATTATTACCAAACCTACAGTTCGGCCCCGGAAGTTCAGAGAATTGGTCTTCAGTTTGCTGTGTGGTGTACAGAAATAATTTTTTTCAAAAAGAATGGAACATTTTATGCAAACTCTAGACTTCGAACTTTATCTCACAACAGTGATTCGATCGTTGTTTACATTCTTAAGCTTTGATATGGTAGATAAAAGCAGCAGGCAATTTTCTTTTTCTTGTGTTTCCTAATTCGTTGCATGTATATTTCTGTTGTGAACTTTGTCATTCATATTTTTGTCTCGCCACGAAATGCTAATCTTTCACGAAACATCGCTGTCGGAGTTTGCCTTAGCTAATATTGATGTAATTTGTCTTATTGGCTGGAGTATACTGGTTTTAGTTCGAGACAATGCAGATTTCTTGAGCATAAAACTTTTCATGTTTTATAATTATAGTATTGCTTAAGCAATGTGAATTTGCAACCTTTGTTCATAAATAGTTTAGAATTTAAAAAAAATCATCTAATGCAGACTGATTTACATGTTAGTACATGACCACGAACAGTATCTTAAGGAAGTCAGAAAATTGTTACTAAATTTGTTGATTAAAAGTTTCGTCCCTGAAGTGGAATAATTGGGAATACCTCCAATTAAAGTAACTCATAACAGCTAATTAAGAATTAACCAGCTTGGTTTTAAATCTTAAAAAGTTTATGGCTAATAAAACTTGTAAAAACATAAAGATGAGTAAAATGTTACAATATACGTTTTGAGAATGTTAAAAACCATTTGTTTGTTTGTTTTGTTAAAAAAGCTGAAAACGATAATTCAGAGTATTTTTGGCATAAAATAAAATTTTAAGCTTGCATGTGTTGGTATATTGTTTGGTGGTATATGTATTTTGACTGCATTAGTAACAGCCTTCATCATAGTGGTGAAAGGAAAAACATGTGGTTTAATCAACACCAGGTTGAAAAGATAAATCATCACTGTAAGTGAAGTTAGGAAGCTGACATTTTGAGGGTAAGCTGTTTGTCAAAGCCAGATACACTTTTAATTAATTTCTCCGAAATTTTAGTTGCTCTGATAAGAGCTAATGTTCAAAACGTCAGCTTTCTAACTTCACTTACGGCAATGATTTATGCTTTGTGCTGTATCGAGGACACAGTTCAACAAAACTATGAATATAAAAAATCCACTCTCAGTTTTGTGATTATCAGTGAAACTTTAGTTGTTGGCTTCCAAATTTTATTAACAACATTAGTTATATAAAATGTTAAAAACGTTCTCTGGTTAAAATCTTTGAAAACACAAGCTTTTGGCTATCACACTACAACCTTTGACGAGTAAAAATGCCTACAGGGATTACGGGTATAAAAAGTTAAAAGGTGTGAAATAAGAATTAAAAGAATTTAAAATAATAAGAATACACTGAAATATAAAACAAAATGCAAAACAAAAGCTAAAATTCTACATTAATATAAAATGTCAGCAAAACTATTTATTTAAAAGAATTGTGTATTGTTTTGCAAGCAATTTGGAAGTATTGTCTGCATTTTCTGTTGCAGTGGTATGCCAAGACTCAATAATTTTCCTTTCTCTCCAGTTCCTTTATCAATAACTTTAGCTTTATTTAAATCAATCCCATGGTCGTTATTCTAGGCATGCTGTAGAACACGTCACTTGTAACTTTGTTACTTGTAACTTTGACTTTATATCCAATATTTTAAAGAAAAAATCAACTCGATCAGTTGCTCCAACCCCTGAAGATTTAGTACGAATGTTTTTTAAATGGGCAGACCCAAATAATTCATATCAAGGTTTTGCGTCTCACCCTTACATCAATGGCCTGACACAGCCCTCTTTAGACTTCTTCAAAAGCATAATATTCACTTAGTTAACAGACCTTTGAATACTTTAATACAATAATTCCCTTCCCAAAATTCCACCCAAATATTGAAGTACAGGAAGATGTTGTTTATAAAATTCCTTGTCTTTACTGTTTTCGGTGTTATATTGGTGAAATGGGAAGATCTTTTACTACATGCAAGAAATAACACAAAAGGAACGAAAAATTGCACAAAAAGGGATCAAATGTAGCACAACATGCCTGGAATAATGACCACAGGATTGATTTTAATAAAGCTAAAGTTATTGATAAAGGAATATTAACATTTTGTATTTTATGCATGGTTGCAACACCTCAATTTTTACACATTAGTTATAGTCTTAACCTAAACCACAATTTATAGAGCTCGGTGGTGATTGAATAGATGTATCAAACACAATATTTTTGTGAAAAGTAATTTGGGACTTTGGAAACTGTCCGTTTAATAGAGCATTGCAGCTTTACAGAGATCTGACTGTTTCTTCTTTTCTTGAAACTTTGAAAAAACAGGGCACAACTATTTTACTGCTAACAATAAATACAGTCATTTGTCACTGCCCTTGAATCAATCATTTGCCAAACTCTATGCTTTCAGCAAAGGAGCTTTCTCATTGCTAAATCAAATTGTTGTTCAAGTTTGTTCAATAAACATTTTATACTTGATCATTGATATGATTTGGTTTTACATTAACAGGTTACATTTAGGCTGCCTGCAAAATGGGGAAGCTACTTTCCAGGATATTTGGGAACAAAGAGATGAGAATATTAATGTTGGGATTGGATGCTGCGGGTAAAACTAGTATCCTTTTTCTTAAAGTTTGATAGTTTATTCCTTATATTTAAAATTAAAGTCTCATTGGGACAGGGAAATAGAGCCTTATGTTATGCCTTATTAAATGAATATCGTGCTTTGGGTTTGTAGATTTGTCTAAAGTTAACCCAGGGCCATAATCATCATTTTTTATAGATGGACAAATTGGTATGCTTCCCACTGTACCAGTTAGGGTTGTGTAGCTGATAGAAAAGAGGGATTTTAATCTTTATAAAGGAAAGTGAACTTTTGGGATGTTGCCAATATAAAAGTAATATATATTGTAGTGATTTAATTTATGTTATGGAATAGGAGTTTAAGTTAGCAAAGAGGCCACTAATTTTATAGACACTTTTCCAGGTTGCCACTGCTGATGTTCAGGCAACAGCAGACATGTTCCCCCTGTATTTTGTACCAAGCACTGTCACACTACAAAACCATGGTGCATTTGCATTTTTGATTCGTGCCAGCTCCATGTAAACTGTGCTTTATATCTAATCCCTGCCTATATGCAAAAAAGGATTATAAGAAAACACTTTTGTGTCATAAAATTGAAATGAAATACAACTTTTCTCTTTGTTTCGCAAAGTACAGTCTTAACTTGGAAATTTTCAACACTTTTGGGAAACACTGACACCTGTTCATCATTACTGTAGTTGTCTTAAGACACAGATGATTTTCATTTTGCAACAAACACAGAACTATATTACTAAGTATTAAAATGGCTAAACGTGACTTGCCAAAATTTAAGAAATGTTACAAGTCTTGTTAACTTTCCAACTCTGTAAAACCCAAGTAAATTTTTTTTTACTGCTTAGCTTTGGAGGCTTGGGTTCGATTCCTGGCCAAACCAACACTCGGGGTCTTAAGGTAATAATTATTAAGGAGCAGGCGTTGCCTTTGTTCAAACATCAGCAAATGGTGAGACCTTTGCATCTTCTTGGATAAGGTAAAAATATGTGGGCTACTGAAGTGGACTTTCTAAGACCCTCTACTGTTGGAATGCTGTATTTGCTTGTAAAGTGCTTAGAGCTTAAACAAGAATAAGCACTCTATAAAATGAGTTTATCGTTGTTATTATTATTTGTGCCAAAAAGTTTTTAAATTTAATTATTTTAGGAAAAATTTCTCATTTTTAAAGTGAAGCTTGCTACTAAGATGAAAAATGTTAACTTGGTTGTTGTTTTACTTGCCACAAATGAGCAAAGTTGCGTTTTCAAGTGAGTCATCATCTTGACAGTTCTGATTCACATGTTTTTCTTATTATTTTTGCCAGGTGAACTGACAATTTAGTTCTAATGAAATGGAGTCACAGTACTATTAAAACTTGGACCTTGATATTTTGAAGCATTCTGAGGCTGTAAGCAAATAATTTTATTTTGTAATAAGTTGCTTTAATGCAGGGCAAACACTCAAAATGTCAGTTCCCAATTACTGGACTACTTAAGGCAATGATTAAATACTTCAAACTAAAGTTGATTAAAAGGTGTATTTCACTTTGTGATCTACCGTATTTGTTTACTGCATGTAATATGGATTTTAGCCATTTGGACATACTGTTCTGTAAATTCAAATGTTCAAAAGTATTTTGGACCCCTTGTCATCGATACATTCTAGCACAGTGAAATCAGTTTGGAACACATAGAGCTTCTATTCAAGGTAAGTTTACCTTAAGATAATTTATACTGTAGCTTATAAAAGTCGTTCCTTTTGTTTCTAGGCTTTTTATAAGTAAACAAGGGTTTATGTTACAGGCAGTCAGTTACACAATCTTCAGTCAAAGGATAACAAGACAAAACATCCAAGATTTGTGAGTACAGTTACATTGAAAGTTTTGTATTGTTGAATAGTTTGTTGCAAAAAAGAAAATGAATTTTTTACAGGGTCAAATATGCCTAGAAAATGGTTGTCAGTAGTTTATTTTTTATCAGTTTTATAGTTCAAGTCTCTTACTACAGTATTCAACAATGATACCATTGCCATCGTTTTGCTGGTGGCCTTTTTAAAACAGTAACTCAGAAAATTTGTAAACAGCTTAATTGAAATAAAAAACCTAAAAATCAGAGTGAACTGTTTGTTTTTTATATTTCAAACATAGAACATGGGTCTAAGACAACAGAAAACATACTATTACAGTTTATAAAATAAAGCAGATATAACCCTCTCTCTGATTGGCTGTGCAGCGTTATTTTAATTCTCAATAGAGCAACACTGTGGTTTTATTGATTTCCACATGTCACCGACTTGTAAGTAACAAACAAAATTCAAGAAAGTAACTACTTACTTGTAAGTAACTAAAGAAGGCGAGAAAAATACGCATGCGGCTCGTTTTTCTCTCAGCAGCTCTTTCGTGAACTTAAAATTCACGCGTGATTCTATAACTGAACAGAGCGCACGGGCTTGATTAATATTTCTGTGTTTGAAACTGCACTGCTTATATGTATTTTTTGTCTTAATGTTCAAGCATGATAATTTAAAAGTACTTCTACTTGTCTTAATAAATAATCTACAGTTCAACTTACTGTACAGTCAAAAGTTATCTTTAAAAGTCTTAACAGACATACAGTAGCACTGTTTCTTTAACTAAAGCTCAGTTGCTCTCTTTTTCTGCAAGGATTTACAATGTGTTTACAAGCAAACTATTGTGGTGCTGAAGCAGGGCAATTAAGAGCAAGTCTCACAAAGGCTTTTTATCTAATTCTTTAACAAATCAAAGTAAAATTACCTTTCCAATATAATAAAAAAAAAACCTCTTGCTTTAATGGTTAATCTGTGAAACAATTCTCCTTTAGCGTCCAAAACTACTAAATGTTAGAATATTTATGCATCAAACAAGCTGATTTAGTGTTTTAAAATCGTTGTGCCTTAACTGCCTCTCAGCAATTCTGTATAAGTTAAAACTTGGGCAGCCAGTTAACACAATCCCCACAGTCGGCTTTAATGTAGAGTCTGTGGAATACCAAAAAAGCAGGTTACACGTTTGGGTGAGTATTAGTGTCTGCCAAATTGTGTGATTCTTTTGAAATGTCAACAGAACATTCTTTTACCACCAAACTAGGAAAGGAACATTTTGAGTAGTGCAAGACTTTGATCAAGCAGTGTTGCACTGACCAAAGGCTGATCCGCGTAAAGTCAGCTCCCAAAGGCGATTTACGATGATGATTAAACAGCTCAACCTAGAGTTGATTAAATCACTTGTTTTGCCGTTACGCTGATTTGAAATTCCGTTTTGGTCAGTAAAACTAAAATTCCTGCGCAGTACAGCACTTCACTTGTTCTAAAACAATAGACCAGTTTCAAATTCTTAGTTGCCGCTGACATTCAATGACAACGGATTCATTTGTACAGCCTTAGCCTCAACATGAAATTAAATATTCCTAAATGCCAATGTAGTTTTACACTATTTACAACTGCGTTTATTGTTGAAGGTGTGACTTCTCGCTCTCTCTCACTAGTATTTTTGAATATTTAAAACCAAAACGAGGTTAAGACTGTACAAATTGAATATGTAGTCATTGTAGTCAGCGGCAACTGAGAATTCGAAACTGGTCTATTACAGCCCTTTCGACTTTACTTAAATAGACTGAAATAGCTTAGAAACAAACTTCGAACAACAGAAAAGTAAGACAAAAACTTAACGATCTTTGCGATTTGATAAGCTCATTTTTCTGATACAGCTGTAATCTTCTCCCCAAACACATGTAAGTGTTTGAAGTGTTTTCGTTATAAATTTAGATTGGTCAGTCCGTTGCAACAGTACGGACCATGAAATTAAATGTAGAAGCTTGCAGGTGCCAAATTTTATGTAATGTATGGGTTGATGTAGCATTTTTATAATAGCACATAGTAAAAAAAAATGTCAAGGACAAAATACTAATATCATATTGCATGAAATACACTAGAAAAATAATCTCAAATTTTCACAGTGGAGGATCAAAAAGTGAAATAAAAAAAGGAAACTGACAGTTTTCATCTTTTTGATATTCAGACTTCTAACGTTCTTTTTTACTGTTTTGCCAAAAACTTGGTATCTTCTTGGTATGGAAAATCCTTAACTCGTATCTAGCAATTCTTTATAAACTAAAACTTGGTCAGTCAGTGACAACAATTCCGACAGTTGGATTTAATGTAGAGACTGTTAAGTACAGAAATGTCAAGTTTAATGTTTGGGTAAGTACAGTAACAGAAATGTTTCTAGCCAGTTCATTTGGAAGCAATTAAATAAATTCGTTTCTCCATCTTGTGATACTCAACGAATCTTCGTGTCTCTATATTTCCTTACTTCCTTTTAGATTATCTAATATGCCGTGCTTGAACCAAAAAAAATGAGTCATGCAATTTGTTGATGCTATGAATATTGTAAAACAAACAACAATTTTTTTACCCAGACAGCAGGATATAGCCAGACATAACTGTGTATGTAATTCGAAAAAGATATTCTGGTTTTACTTTTTGGTTATGTGTCACACAAGCAAAGTTTATTCTTGATTAGTACACTCAACAATCATTTTAATGTTTAGTTAGCAGAATATCTTCTTTCTATGCTTTATGATGTTTTTACGTGACACTTTTGATACACATCACCTGCCAAAAAGATTAACACTTCTTGCTATTGTGGAAGCACCTTTGGAGTGTAAAATGAAATGACACATTTCTGTTCATAGGATGTTGGTGGTCAAGATAAAATTCGTCCTCTATGGCGGCATTACTATAATGGATCAAATGCACTTATCTTTGTCGTGGACTGTGCAGATCGCGAAAGAATAGATGAAGCAAAACAAGAATTGACGAAGATTATCACAGATAGGGAAATGAAAGATGCTCTTCTTCTAATATTTGCCAACAAACAGGATTTACCAGACGGTTAGTGATTTCTAAATTACCAATGGCTTCAGAAATTAGGGAAAACCGACCGAGGAATAGTTGTAGCTAAAAACAGCGTTATATTAGATATATATATATTTTTTTGAAAAAAATCAAATTTGAGTTACATTCGCCGCTTAAATTTTGTTTTAAACTGTGAACTGAATAACAAAGAAGTTTTTACTGTTATTGTTTGCCCAATAGTTTTGTCAAAAATGCAGTTAGAAAAATATGCGTTCTGTGGCGGGTCAAAAAAAAAAGGCAGATCCAAGAATTGCTTGATTTTTGTTTTTTGATTCAGGTCCTCAATTTTGATAGAAAGAGCTTCACAACTTAAAGGAACATTAATGAATAGGTCAAATCACATTTTTCTATAGAATTTTTTCACTTTTTCATTTTGCCCTTCTTTCCCAGCCATAATGTTTTTTGTCCGCTTTTTTGTTATAAAATCAACCGGGAGTTGGAACTTGTACTAGTAAATGAAGTACGATTTATTGTAAGTCCTTCGTTTACTCTGTCGTTAGTTAGCATAATTTGTTGTTGAGATTCATTCAGAGTTTACTTAAGGTTATATCAATTAACCAACTGTGCTATTATTTTACAGCTATGAAACCCCATGAAATTCAAGAAAAGTTGGGGTTATCCAAGCTCCGAGATAGGAACTGGTATGTGCAGCCATCTTGTGCGACGTCAGGAGATGGTCTCTTTGAAGGACTTAGCTGGCTAACTGCAAATTACAAGAGTAAATGATGTAATCTCTCTGTCAAATCAATTTGAACTAAAGAATCTTTGCCGAAGCATGAATACTGAGGAAGGAATGGAGACGCTAGACACATTCTTAAATTTGACATTTGCTTGGTTGTGCAAAGATAGCATCAGTGTACTTTTCAGGCCAACAAATGTAGTTAGTGAAACTTTTTGTAGTCTTTTAATATTAGTTTAATATTGACCATCTGTGTTTGAGGGTCTGAATGGGGGTACCTAGTTTTCACTAATCAGTGAAGTATTTGGCCGATCCCAATAATCAGTTAGTTTTAGTAACATCGTTTGGCGATAATCAGCTAAAAATCTCCTAAATCTCAGTAATTAATTTACCCCATTCAGACCGGCGTATATGATTCTGTGTGCTTAATTGTGGAATTTGCTTTGGTGGACAAAGATGAGCCAGAATCTTCTAATTAAAAATATTAAATGCTTTTTTTACCCATAAGTTTCTTTTAGTTCAATGTTGATTGCAGTATACGCGAAAGAGTATAGGGCAAGGCGTAAGAAAAGTTGTCAAGATTTTGAAAACAAAATATGTTTTTCAGCTTCAGCAAAGTCTTAAAAAGAGTGGGTATTCAGATATTCTGTTGATTTGTTGCTAAACTTTCAAAAAAAAAACTTCCTAGTATTCGTTGGCCATTTGGCTTTCGATCACAGCAAAACAGAAAGCCCTGAAGATATCACAGTGAGGGTCTGTATGCTGTACTGGGTTTTAGCGAATCAAAATGTGATTAACAAACCCTCAAATATACAAATTATTTGTCTGTTTATGCCTAAAGTTTTGTGAGTAACACTGTTTTTCAATAGTAGCAGTTAGAATTTGCCTTTCAAATATAAAGAAAGTTTAATAATAATGATGAGACATAAATATAAGTTTTATGAAAATCGTTATTTTTCATGATTGCAGTAGGAAATTTACTCAATTTAAGCCTATCTCGATGATTAGAACTTCAGTCAGTTGGTTATTTGTTTGTATAGTGCAGAAGACTTTGAGCACAGCACTCGAAGATTTTGAAGTGTACTACAAATAATGAGGATATTTGACCGTGTAAAACGGTACAAAAGCAGTATTTTCGAAACAAGAAGGTTGAAAGTTTATTTTCATGAATAAACGCCAAGTGATATGTTCAATGCGTACGTTTTAGTGTTTCTTACTAAACTCTATCGAATGAAATGGTGTTTAACTTAAGATTAAATCTTCTAGAAATTTTTCAGCATTTATTCTCTATAGGACTACCTTTTTTATGTGTAGAAAAATTAATCTGCAAGAATACCGTAGTTGAAATTGTACAATGGCTTCCACAAAATACTACACAACGTCACAGACATGAAAATCGGCAACGAATTTGTTTTTGTGACTGAAAGCAGTGAAGAAACATTGCACGATATATAATTTTTAATCATCACAAAAACTGTAATATACTTAGATTGTATAATCCTGCTGTTATTTCACCTTTTATAAGTGCATCTCACAATTGTATTATAAGAATGTTATTGAAATGGGTGTTGGTTCATGACTAGATGAAGTTCAAATAAGAGACCGCTTGGTCGTGTAGCGCAACTGTACATATCAGAGAGTGGCAAATTTGTGGCACCTCAGTTTACTCAATATGTATGCCTAAATTGTACAATAAAGATCGTTTTGTGCAAGTATTGAGTAGTTTTTGTGTACGTCCCTAAATCTTCTCCATTGACTTTGAAAGAGATAAATTTTAATTACAGTTTTAATAGAAACAAACTAAGTAAAGTATTAACATGTAATAAAATGAAATAAAAAAGTGTTACTTCGAAGATCCTTTTATTGTACTTACGTATACATAATTTTGGTGGCTTTATTAATAGATGAAGGACAGTTTCAATATTCGTAGAACCATTATTCGGCGTTAGAAAAGCTATGTGCTATTTCGTTGCGCCTTTTTAATTTTCTTCTTAATAGTTCTGCATGTCGTAAGACTCAAAACACTTGCTTTCCCCAGCGCATGGCTTTAGCACGTTAATGTTCGTTTTCTTTTTTAGGATAGTTATGTTGCTTGTACGTTTAGTTGGGTGATATAGATTAAGAGTTTATCTGTGTTAAAAAGTCCACATAAATGAAAATAAAAGCATGAGATCCTTAACTCGTTTCTAGCAATTCTTTATAAAATAAAACTTGGTCAGTCAGTGACAACAATTCCGACAGTTGGATTTAATGTAGAGACTGTTAGGTTCAGAAATGTCAAGTTTAATGTTTGGGTAAGTACAGAAATAATTTTAAATGAAACTACTAAAGTTATCTGTTTTTCCACTCATGTCGCAAAACGTCCAGATTCTGGTTTATTTCTTTGTTTGTGATGCCTTCGACATGACTGAAAGGAAAACTGAAATTTCGATTGAATGGAAAAGGTTAGACTGAAATTGACTCCGGATACTTTTTGTTGACGAACGCCGCGTAAATGGGCAATCACTACATTCTTATGAAAGTATACAGTTTCTTTGAAAATACCGAAGAGATTTTAGGATCTCTTTGTATTTGAAAACCTGAGCTCCAGGAGTTCGAGGCACATAACTGAAGGCAGACATCCGTGTGCAAAGTCCTTCACAAGGCAAAAACAGGTATGATACGTGCACTTCGCTTAATTATTGAAACGCCTTGTTTCTTTTACATAAATGTTAAAACATTTCTAGCGTTAACCCCTTTGTTAGTCATGTGTTGCGCTGACAATGGCTGACTCTCGAATTGCAGCTTCCTACTTATTGCGATGATTAAACTTGTCACCCTAGAGTTGATAAAATCATTCGTCGTCTAAAGAGTTTATGGTCACACGCCATACTTAAAACTATTTAAGAAATTGGCCATGGTTAGCGTGCGTCTATCGAGTTATGGATGCACGCGGTAAGTTTGGAGAGCACGAGAGAAGCGGTGGAGTAGCACGAGGCTTCCCCTCGTGCTTCTCTAGCATCTCGAGTGCTCTCCAAACTTTACAAGTGCATCCATAACTCGATAGACGCACGCTAACCATGGACCATTTCTTTTATAACGGCCGACAATTTCGTATCAAGTTTCCCCAATCACACTGCAATTTATTGATTACTGAGATTATTTTCTATTGTTTCACACGAGCAGCAAACCAATGGTTTAAGAAGTTTTAAACGGAGAGATAAGCACATGCAGTAAATTCAAATCGTTTAAATTTCAAAACAATTTACCTCTAATTGTCAAAACTCCCCAAATAATTTCCCGAATAATTTCTCTCATTTCTTCCTCACTGAGTTGAGGGAATCGTGTTAGTTCTGTTTGATTATCATGAGCATTTCCTTTAGCCGAACTCCAGTTTATTTTTATAGAAAAGTTGTGACGTTCTTCATCATAGTTTTCAGCCATTTTTCTAGAAAGTCAGAAATGCTCAACTCCGCGAGCGTACAAACTTGCTTTCGCCATCAGATTTAGTGCACGCTCGCGCGACCACCGGTGCATATGTTCAGATTTAGATGCACACTCACGCCATACAAAGAGGGCGCACGAATTCGCCAGCTATGTTATAATAAAATTTCTCGGCATTCTAGGATTTTGAGATTCAAAACTGAAAAGAACCAGTTCTTTTCGTAGAGTGCACATGTTGAATAGAATATTCGCACTTGTTCAAGTTATTTTCTATTGTTTCAAATTGTACTGTAATAAATTCATTTGGAGTCACATGTTTTTGTTATTTTTTTCACTTCTACTTAGGATGTTGGTGGCCAAGAAAAAATTCGTCCTTTATGGCGACATTACTATGCCGGGACACAAGGTTTAATCTTTGTTGTGGACTGTGCAGATCGAGAGAGAATAGACGAAGCAAGACAAGAGTTACATAGAATTATTAACGATAGAGAAATGAAGGATAGTCTTATACTAATATTTGCCAATAAACAGGATTTACCAGATGGTAAGTACATTCTTTTAAGTATCACATAGTAGTGACTTGGTGCTATATTTGTGTTTAACTGCTGGAGTGCTTCGTTTTACAGTTTTATTTAGATTCATTTCAAGTTATGAGTTCAAAAAGTTTCATCAACAACTAATAATAGCTTGATTTAATCTAATCTATATATGTGATCATTGCCTTGTAAAATTATGTAAGAACCTAGAGTTTTGAACACTAGCCCATCGGAGCAAGGAAGAAATAATTAACGAAACATTAGCTTTTCACTTTACTTACGGTGATTATGAAACATGTTTCACAGGTTTTGCAACTCGCCTACGTACTCCAAAAGTTGTTTTAAAAGCTCTTCAATGAGTATCGAATAAAACTATTGAGCTGAAGTTTAGGGTACTGTACGTCGTAAGGTGCTAGCCGACTTCTCTGTTCTAACTGTTCCACGCTCGTTCAAAAACTTAAATAAGGAGCGCACTTAGCAGGGGCAATCCTAAATAATGCATGCAGTAGTGAACTGTGCTATATATCTGTGGGGTACCATCAGAACTGTGCTATATATCTTTGGGGTACCATCAGAACTGTGCCATATATCTGTGGCGAGCCCTTATGGCCAGAGAGGTTAGTTGGAAGAAAGAGAAAAAAATCCGGACAACATGATTCAAACCAAAGTTGAGAAGCTGCTCAAAACTTGTATCTAGTAATATCACAAACTTTTACTATCTCGAGAATATATGCTGTTACGATTGCTCGTTTACACGATTTGATATTTGATGTATTGTACCCCTAGGGTCCTCTTTGACCTCGTACATATAAGGCTTCTTTCCGTAAATTGCTTGTTTCTTGAAACTCTTGTTATTTAAGAGCTCCTCTACTCCTCTCCAGCAACGTCATTTTGTTTTGGAAGGTTTTCTCTTTCTTAGATGAACCATCTAAGAACAATTCTGTTCTCTTCTTTGGATCACATGTAGCGCACATGACTTATTGAGCAATCTGTATTGTCATCGTTGTTTTGTGCAGGTCGCTGCTTAGAATGGTGTTCAGCTAGTTAGAGGAGACATCCAAACTAACGTTAGAGGAGACATCCAAACTAACGTTTACGTCATTCAAAAAATCTCTAAAGAAGTTTCTTATTGATAAACAACATTCTCAGTGAAGTAACCTACCTTCCAATTCTAATTTACTGCCATGCATGTTTGACCTCAACTCAATAAACCAAACAGCTAACCAAGGAAGCCTAATCCCATAAACTCTCAGTTTCTTTTAGGCTTCCTCGCCACCTTAACTGCTATTCTTAACATCACTTTTCTTTTTTTTCTTTTTCCGTTTTTCATCGATTTTTGAAAAATTGTAAAGATTTGTGTAAATATTTAGTTCTTGTAAAATGTGGCAAATATATATAAATAAATAAATAAATCCAACTTGTGGCTGAGATTCTCGTCATCTTCCGAAATCTTTCCCAATAGATGTATTGCTTAAGTGAGCCGATTTCTGGACTTCCCATTGAGAGTTGGCTTACGAACTCACCTTCCCGAAGATGATGCCGAAATATAACCAGCCAACTTATTTGTGATATCACTACGGTCACTTTATTTGGACTATCCTTTCTCTTTGGTTTCGAACCTCTCTGTTCTTTGAAATCCTGTTTTCCAAATAATTGAAGTTTTACCCTACGTGCAATGCCTTTCTATTGATAGTGGTGGATTCTTTGGTTCTCATGTTTGATTATCTCGAGGGAAAAATATCGGTATTTACTTTCAAAACACAACTTTACCTCGGTTACTGTTGAGTGACGCAGGGATTAAAATGGAGGATTGATGCCAGCTCTTCCGGATCTTATAACTTTAACAACTTGAGGTTGAAAGTTTTAAAATCATTGCCTTTAGAATGGTAGGATAAAGAACTGACATTTCTTCTTTGAGATCTTTGATTAAGAGCTACTTACGTAGATGATCATATGATTTTCAACGTACGAAATTACACTGTCCAGCGTAGCTGGCTTCATGTCCCCTCTCCGAAGGATTATAAGTTGAAAGCCTGTGCTCAGCGGACGTCGCCTTGGTAATTGCCTTTTCATTCCATTTTGGTGTCACTGTGAGAGCAAAACAATGTCGTCTGGCATTTCATATAATTCTTAGTTGCCCTTCATTGATGAATTGTTTAACTCTTTAGATTCCCTGGATGATCAGGAAACGGTAGAATTGAATCCTTTCCTTTATTCCGGTCGTAACGCTGAGGGTATCTGTTTCTTTAGTGCTTGTTACAACTTTTTAATTGATTTAGCCCTAAAGCATTCCTCAACTTTCACTGGTTGTGATGGGGCTCCTTATTGTATCAAGATTTCCAGGAGAGATTGCTCGTTAATTTTTCTCGACGTTTTCTCTAGATCGGTAAAACTGATGGAAATTGTGTCAAACTTATGATTTTGCTGGAACATGGATTTCCTGATTCAAAATTTATATATGTTGATTATGTCTACAGTTTTCACCAATCTTCCTTTCTGTGTATGGTGCTCTTAACACTAAAACTTCCTGATTGACGTCCGTCTCTACTTCCGATTTATTTACGATAATCGACTTTTTTGCCGTGTAAGTTCCCATATTTTTTGTGGTTGCTATCGCTATCGACAGAGTGAAAGCAAGTCATTTTTTAATTGGTCCATCAAAGCCACTGAATCTTTCCCGTGTTTGCCTTCATCTTTTTAATGGTTGCCGTTGCTATCGATCGGTCTGTGAGCCATCAAAGTACTCACACTTCAACCTAAATGGATGCACTCGTCTTTACCTGGATAGGAGTTGCTGCAGTGGCGCTATTTTTGTATTTTGTCCTTGATAATTACCTTCTTTATTATAGTTTTGTTGGTTTTTGGCCTTTTAAGAATCATGGTATCAATATTTGTTGTAACTACTACAAGTATTTATCGTATCTTGGCTCCTAAGTTCCCTTTACGCTCTACACTTTTGTTCCACTTTCATTTACCTGCTGCAACGCGTCTCCTCTTATTTATACATATCCTTTTGATCCATTCTATGTTTCGATGTTACTCATTCTGGCAAGATGTGCTCCCCACTTTTTTTTGTTTTCTACTTTCACGATGATATTTTTTAGTCTCGATTAGAACTGACGAGGGCTTAAAATTGTAGACAAAATCGGTTGGATAGTTGCCGCTTTGTTATTTTTTATTTGTCATCGGTTCACGGAAACCTTTTCAAGCGTAGTTAAAGTTTTCAAAGGGCCTTGGAAACTGCAGCTTTGTAAAAAGAAAACGTAATTAAATATTCATTGAATTTTTTTAAAATCAGTTAATTTGAATCAAGCAACTTTGCTTTGTTACAGCTATGAAGCCTCACGAAGTTCAAGAAAAGTTGGGTTTAACACGGATCCGAGACAAGAACTGGTATGTGCAGCCATCATGTGCTACGACAGGAGAAGGTCTCACTGAGGGACTAAGTTGGCTATCATCAAATGCCAAGTCTTGATTTGGATTTCTTCCTCAGTACAGGGACATATAGACACATTCTCGACGTTTATTGACAAAAATCAAAGAAACTAATTTTTCCACTTATTCAGGAAGTCAAAGAGTGCCTGGAATTAGAAGAACGAAACATGGGTTCACGTTTTCAATCTTTATTATATCTTTGGGGACATCGTTGCACATCGCCGCCAGGGAGTATTTTTTTTCTTTGAATCTTCGAGAGTATATAAGCAAGTTCGAATGTCTTGTCTGTTGTAATTAAACTCTTCATTGCTGGGTTTTTAACAGTTATACTTGCAATTTTTCGGTTTTATTATGAGTTGGAATTTATACCCAATCCCCTCCCCCCCCCCCCTACCCTC
>JAOEHV020041975.1:0-17450 GCA_025447995.2 Isaurus tuberculatus | reverse complement strand
GTCGACTCGTTGCGGGTCGACGTGACGGTTCGCGCGTAATCTCCCCCATGAAAATTTTCAAATGTTGACAGGTATGTGATATAGTTGATAAAAGATGAAAGTTCAAGATCTTGTCAAGGGCTTTAGAACCCTCTCACCAAGTTGTTTGTTTTGTTTTTAAAATTTAGAGTTATTCATCTTACGAGTCCTGAAATGTGTGAAACAATATAAGCAATATTGAATCTACTTTTCAAAACGAACAAAATGAATGGTGACTTTATGGGGTATTATCAACTGATTCAAAAGTTAAAATGAATAGAACCGATTATTTTTTTCTTTGAGACAAACATTGAAACAAATTGATTGGTCTTTTTATATAATCGAATTTTCGACCCTTGATTCAACTTTTAAGTTTCTTGAAGCAGGGGTAAATAAAATTTCATAAAACTTTGCGTATTGCATTTTTGTTCCGGAAATTTTTAAAACCATTTTTAAATGAGAACGATAGGCTGAAAATAAACTCTCCAGTTCCTAAACTCGGTGGAAAATCATGGAAATAATTGGTTTTCTATTTGGTCTCAAATTTTGATATTAGAAATTAATTAAGGCTCAATATTCAAACTTATGTTTACTAAATTTTTAAGATATTGAAAAACAATTTAGCCCAGGGCAATAGTTAGACGTTTTTATGAAAATGTATATGCAGCAACTTTTCTTAATTTCGTTCTTGCACCTCCTGCTTTGACTCAATATATATTTTTCTAATTCAGTTCTTGCCCAAAGATTCACTCCTTTATTAAATTCTCAGTTACTTTTCAAAGAACACGGAATGTAGTTAAACCGTTAAACTAAACAGTTAAAGAAAAATAAGAAACAAAAGTTAAAGATTAAAACCGTGCAAGACCCTCTCTCAGTTTGAGTTTTTCAGCAGCATGTAAAGTATTTATTACCATTTTAATCCGAGAAGCTGAGTGACTTGAACAAACTCCTTAGGTAGAGTGTTTTTGATATCTCTATCATTTGATACAAAATAACTGAACACTACCGTTCGGTTACTTTTGGGCCAAAACAATTTTTAAAAAAGTTTTCCCTTCCCACTTGTCCCACTCAGTTCCTACTCGTCTCTCCTAGCTTCCTGTTTTTCGAGGTCGCGTCTTTTTTGATACATTATATAAACAGGAGGGCAAGATAAAGAAAAGTCAACTTTGTGTTTTAAAATAGATTTTAAATTGTACAAATTCTCCGCATAGATTTAAAATAACGTTTTGAGAGATCGTTTGTTCTAGTGCTAGTGATATTACAGGGGTCGCGTCACGTACGCAATTCAATACACGCCATAAACAATGCAGTTTCCTTAGTAATAATGTATTACGCATTTAATTATTAACGCTAAATATCTAGAAACAAAAGCTTTTTTTCGACGGACAAAACATCATTGTGTATGAACAAAATAATTGAAGTTACTATAAACTGTGTTATAATTCAAGAAAAGAGTAATAATTAGATTACGGCGCTATATTTGACGTAATTATACTTGTTACCAACCGGTTACGTATACATGAAAAGAATTTGCCAGAAAACTTTGAAACCAGACAAGCTTTTCAACGACAAAAAAGGCCCTTTCTTGTAGAGGTAATCGTATTTGCGATTCCGCAAAACACGACACGAACTCAGTGGCGCTTGTAACTGTGAAGCAGCGGTCGGCAATAATTGGTGTGAGAAATAGAAAAAAAAGGGAGTTTATATTTTTATCAAAAATATATGCCGAACTTGGAGATAAATTTAAAAAATTAATGTACCCTCTAATATTTCCAAACATATATAAAAAATAAAATAATTTTAAAAATATATTCTTGTTCAGGATAATAATAATGTTGGTTTTCAAATCATCTTAATTTTAGTTGTTATCTGAAAAAAAAACGTACAATACTTCGTAGTGATAAAATAGTTTACATCATTTCTTATTTATATCTACCTTTTAATTGTATTTTGTTTTTAAATTTTGCTTTATTAAATTCATTTAAAAAGGCTCCACACTCAAATGAACCCTTCGATGTCATTTTGCGCAACCTTTTTATTTGGAAAACAAAACATTTGTTTGATTTCAGCACCTTGCTAAAGAAATTGACAAGAGTGATAGCGAGGCGCCATGGCGTTTATGGTTAGATTTGATTCTAGAGATACGCGAGTCAACAGACAATTGATAAAGTGCACAGTACCAAGAAACTTAAAAAGTTTGAAACTAGTTTTTAACAGCACTATTAAAAGAACAAATTTTTGTGGTGCAATTTAAGAATTACGTTCGTTGACATGTTACCGGCTGAGAGTAAAATGAAATTTGATTCGGAAAAGTTATTCTTCACCTAGCAACTTTAATTTACGCAAGATGAGGTGGTTAATGGTTAGAGATAACCAAACCGTAATTTTACTTAAGAGCAGAGGTAAAAGAATAACTTTTTTCTAGAGTATTCAATAATGTTCATGATTTCTGTGTTTAAAACTGTCAACTTTCGCTGTTTCAGCGTACCCTAGAGGGCAAAAAAGTTAATTCCCTTCAAGTCTTTTTAGCAATTGGTCAAATTAAATTCTAAAGTTGGAAAAGAAATCCAACTGCAGTTTGAGCAGAAAGTTCTCAGGAATGGGCTGAACTAATATTGTTTTTAATTTTTACCCTTCGGCAATTAAAACAATAAATAGAATTTGACTCGTGTGCAAATTATCGTCACGCATCAACGCTTATGCAGATGTGCGCCAGCGTAGAGTAGGAGACAGCTTCCGTTCGTCTGGTTGGAAGAATTTTGTATTTGCATTCACGTATCGCGAGTCAAAGTCTCATTCCACCACGTAGAGCTGTAACCCATCGCACAACAAGAAGTTTTCAGTACGCACGAAAGAATTTGCTTGTCTTTCCACCAAGCATACGCAATTGAATTCATCACCAGTGAGTACAAGTTGTTCAATTTTTTTTGCTCCTGGCAGTTATGTTGCTTGGAACGATGTTGGGTTCAGGTCTCCTGTACGTATAAAATATTAACAAATATTACTTTTGGGGTTGCTTTAACATTACAAACGTATGAACTAATCTAAAAGAGGAGCTTGGATGAAACGTGCAGCCATTAAGTAGGCAAAACGTGGATGTTTTTAACCGTCTCACTGATAATAAGCAGATCCCTTTAGGATTTCACAGCATGTTTTAAACTGTCTCCCCTTGAGAGTTGACACAACGCCTACGAACAAAATTGACATTTACTGAGAAAAATTACAAATCATGTAGTTTTTAAGCCTCCAAACTCGGGAAATATTTGCTTAGGAAACAAGAAAGCTTTAACACATTGAGTTTATCTTAGAAGTATGAAGTCAATGATTTCATCGCTTATGAAATCTGGAACTAGCTTAACTACTGTTTTAACAAAGAGCTGTTTAAAAACCTGAAGCAGGAACTGTTTTTAATATTATAAAGTTCATGAGAGGTGAGTTCAAAGTGTACATCTTTCCTTGAACGATTGTCATTTATAGATGTTGAATTGGCGAAGGACAGTTTAACGAAAATTCTGTTGTGTTTGAAATCTACTGCTTAAAATGAAATGTTGTTTTGATCATTTTCGCGCGATTATTCTTTATACTTTAAGACGATTTATAAAGAGATTGATATTGAATTTCGAGCACGTAGAAGTTCTTCTTGTAAAGTGGAAAATATGTTTGATGAGCCTTTTATTTTCGTGAACGCGAGCGGTTCGTTGCCTCGACTTGCTCACCAAGTTACTTGCCCTGAAAGACAACGCAAAGTTATAATTTATTTTGCTGTTATAGTTAAGCCGAAATCTTTTGGTAATATGCAATTTGAAGTTAGCTTTCTTTGGTCGTGGGTAAGAAAAGGATCGTTATATATTTTCCAGCAACAATTTCGTGAGCTAAAATGCAATATAGACTGGTGTACTTTGGTTATAACAATGTTTTCATTTTGCATCTCGGGGGGCCCAAGACGCCACTGCGCTGTTTACATGAACACAGAACTGGCTTTTGCAATCTACTTCCTTTGCGGTTTTAACGTTAATAATCTGGGCTGCTGATCTTTTGTTCAGTCATTCTTCTTGTGCAAGAAAAACTGAAAGCAAATATGACTCCTGAATTACTTCAAACTTTATTTAACTAACATCTTTTCCAATTTTAATTTGTTTTTCTAGCATCGCGAGCCATGCGGCCGATAGGTCAGCGTTGTTTGGTCTCCCTCAAAGTTGAAAACCTAAAATGACCTAATGGAAATAAAACTTAATTCATTTTTGGATTTGGAAAAAGCCCATAATACGAAAATGTCGTTGGTTTCTGTTGATATTTTTATCAATTTTAATTCGAAAAATAATCGAATTCATAAGTTTTTCATGAACGATCGAGAAGTATACCAGATGTGTTGACATTAAAATGGTTTCGTAAATTTTGGTGCATATTTCCTGTCCTAAAATATCTCGTACAGGAATTGCATTTTTCCGCTTCCGATAATATTTACAGCTCAACCTATATTTTGTTTTTATAGTTCAGGGTCAGCTCAGGAGGCCGTAAATTTTTTTTAAAGAAATGGGTTAGACAAAGCAACTTTTTTTGACAAAGAATTAACAATTGCTTCATCTCTTGATGAAAAGAACAAACTTGACAACAAATCAATATTTTATTTTATTGATTGTGGCTATTGCGCTCCGTTTCATTTAAGATTTAAGTTTGTTATGTGTATTTTCATGTGTCAAAAATTGTTTTACAAGGTGTGCTCTAGTATGAATGTTTTTCATTTTGTGATTTTTTTTTTGTTTCTGGCCACATCATCAATCAGTATTTCGTGGCCTTCTGACAGATCTGTCAAGTTGTGTTATCATCATTTGAAAACTAGTTGGATTTTTCTTTCAATCTACCGCCATAACTAAAACAACAAACTGCAAAGATAAATGCATGGATTCCATCTGACAAAAGGCATGTGATTTTAATCCTGTTCTACTATTGATTAGATTTTGACATTCAAAGCAACTAAAGCATGCATCCCCCACGTGAATCAACTAAATAATTATCCAACGAAATTCAGAAGGACAGTTTTTTTGAAATTCCTTATTTGAAGTTGTTTTACAAATAATAAACTCAACCACAAGTAATTTTCTTTTTATATTTAAACTAATTTATAATCAGAAGTTTGATCCCAAGGCAATTGATTTCATTCACATGGTAATCTACAAATTTAATTAACTGATGAGAATTCCTGTCAGCTTATTTTAGCTGTTGTTGGTAGAGCTGAACTCAATTATCATCAAGAGAAATAACCAGGTTGAAATATAAATTTCCTACATTAAATTTTAAGTGAGCAATTAATTGAATATTGAAAAAGTGACATACTTTTGAATGATCTTTTCAAGATGTCTTCTAGTAGATCAGGTTTGTGGTTTGAAGTGTTAATGAATGGAAGTTTCAAATTTACAAATGGATATTATAATGCTTCTTAGAATCAGTGATATGAATGCTTCTTGTTAGAAAAATACCACTAAACTGTTTGTTAATATTTTTTGTTGCCACAAAGGTTTTCATACGTCATGCATTGTCACATTTTTTATAGAGGGCCAGTGATATTTACCACTGACAATGTTTTCTTTTTGTGTTAAATTTGTAACATCTGCTTGGCTTTAATTTCACAACTTTATGTACCTACAATGCTATACAGAAAAGCTTATGACATGTGAAAAAGTGTCAAATATTTGACATGCTAAATAAATATTAAAAATGGTTGAAGACAAGATTTTATGATATTTTAGAAATTTTACAATTACTCATATGTCTATGTGCAGTATCAAGCTCTGAATTTCTGTGAACAATTAATATTATGACTGTTTTAAACACTTAGATGTTAACCTGGCACCAAAAGTCTGTTAAATTTAAAATTTTTATAACATTGAGTGCTAAAAACCAATATTGTTAGATGCACAACACATGTGGCGGAAAAGATAAATTGAAATGTACTGAAGGCAGTAAAAAATCAACTACATTATAGTATTCTTTTTTGTTTCCCAAAGTACTCTTAAAGAGTTTGCATGTCAAACTACTTGTTGTTTATATCAAAAATTCCTGTGGTTAGATTTTGAAGCTGATAAGTGTCCTATCACCTTGACTGGCTTTCTATAATTATATCTGAATGATAAATGGAAATTTAAAAAAATATCATTATATAAATTGGCTGGCTAAATGATTATACTACATTTCGAGTTATAAAATTATATGATCATATTGGAATGTCTATAAAAAAAGTAACTTTACAGGATTCATTTATATATCTGTGGATATCAGGTTATGCATCCTAAAATATTTTTAAAAGAATGTCTACAGTTTTTTTCATTTCATTTTTTTTAAAATGAAACAACCACTTTGCTTCATGTGTATTTTGCATCATAAATGAAAGACCAGCAGCAAATCATTAAAATGAACACAAATCTTTTTCACAGTGGTATTAAAAAGTAAAGTTATGGAACAAACATACATGCAAGTCTGGGTGATTGATGTTTGTTAGGACAAGATTTTCATTTATCCTCAATACTGCAAAGGATTTAGTCTTTAATTGTTCTCAACATTTTTTATTTACACCTTGAAGTATATTATATTACTGACATTTGTTGCCGGTATTGATTTTAGAAAAGGATAGTCTAAGCTTTTTTGATGCTTGTAATTTAATGCTCTTTAGTTGACAGAATATTCTCAGGGCTCGACACTAACAGTAGCCAACTAGCCACGGACTAGTAGAAATTCAGTTTTGGCTAGTAGGTTTTCTGTTTCCACTAGCCACTTTGGCTTGTAAACAAAGTGAAATTGACTGAAATTATAGTTTCTGTCCTTTCTCAAGGAAGACATATCAGAATTTCAATGCTTGGTTAGTAAAAAAAATCTAAGTTGTCACTAGCCACTAGACTAGTAAGTTGAAAAGTTAGTGTTGAGCCCTGCATGATTCTCCAAAGCTATAGAATGATATTGCTGCTAATATTAATTGTTTTTATGTAATTTACATTTATGGTTAAAATCTGGAGGAAATTAAACAACTCGTCAGTGAATAATATTGTACTTTTTTATTTGTTTTGTAGAACAACTGAAGTTGAGTGTCTGTGGCTAGCTGGTTGAAAGTTTACTATTTGCACACAAATATTGGACACTTACTTGATTTGGATGCTGTTAGGAAAAACAATGTGATCACAGTTTTGTGTACTCGTTCTACTAAGGGAAAGTTATATTAAAGACTGAAGCATTTTAAAAAATAAAGAGAGGACTGAGTTTGATCGACCATTAAAAACATTGGAAGCTAATTGACATTTTAAAAAAATGTATATCATAATAACTACCAGGAATTTACTGTGGATGATGTTATCTGTATGTGCTGTCCTTGCAACCATTGCTGGAATTATGACTCCAAAGTGGCTAATAGGAAAAATGGAGATGAAATCTAATCAAACTGTTTTCAATGGGAATAACATTTACAGACAGTCATATGGCATTTATAATCGTTGCTTAAGATTCTCCGAACATGGTGGTGTGCTTAAGCGAGAAGAAAAATGTATTAAGTTTATGCATACATTTGAAGACTTACCGTCTGCTTGGGGTGCATGCCTCGTGTTTTTGTGCATAGGAAGTTACATCCTTGGTGTTGTTGTAATCATGTCACTGGTAGGATTCTGTCTTCAGAGCATTGGAAGAAAGTCCATATTCTCTCTTGGTGGACTATTGCAGGCTATCGCAGGTATTTAAATTGAATTTATTAAATTTGTATTAATTTTAAGGTATTAAACTATTTTAATTATTCTTTGACAAGTCTATGAATTCATTTTATAATTTATGTTGAATTGAGTTCAATGTTGCCAAAAGAAAGTTTATATGCACTTAAAAGCCATATGGTGCTCTAAGAAGTTTAACAACAACAACAACACAACAACAACAACAACGTTAATTCACCTTAAAATTGTATGGTCTGATTTACAAGAGTTTCACTTAGAATTTGTTAGTTAACCCTTAATAAGCCCCAAACACGACAAATGGCATGTTGGCAAATTCTCCCAACTGAGTTCCATACTTATATAAGCAGTTTTGGAGAATTTGGCTTTTCACCTTTCACAGCTTCTATTCCACTTGATCAATTCCAAGTTTCTCATTACAAGTCATAGTATCATAGCTGTCAACCCCCGAAATTCAAAAATCTCAGTTGTGAAAAGTGTAAGTACGATCTTTACTTTTAGCCAAAAACAACTTTCCGACGGTGGCCCAACATATTTCCAATGCGCTTCCGAAATCTATAAGTTGAACGACGCATCTCATCAGGCATTGAATTCGCGCCAAATTTTTTGCGATTTTATTATTATATAACAAGAATACAGCGCTCTCAGTATGTTCCAATTTGATTTCAGTGGAGGACACAAAAGTCGAGTGAACAAATGGGAAAATATGATCAAGACTTGATTTGTTTCAAGAACATTTTATAAAATAGGTTGAATCAGAAATCTAATATGTTAATTTAGAAAACATTGGAAAACCGGGTGAGTTCGACTACCATGCGGGTGAGCGGGTGATAAGGCTCGAAATTTTGTGACACCCGCTCAATGCGGGTGAGTTGACAGCTATGTAGTATTTTGTTTGAGTTATATAAGGAGAAGTTAGACCTTGATAAATTGCCTAAGGCTGTTAAAGGGTTAAAGTAAGTATAAAGGGATATACGGAATGCCTTACAGAGTCATGAGAATCAGTTTAAGAATTTAACTACACTTGATAAATGTTGGGTTAGTTGACCACTGGATGATCATAGTAACACAAGCCACAAATCAGGTTATTTTGAATTTATGCTTTTAAAGATCATGATATGCCCATGAATATTGAACCAAAAGGTCTCTGGTTTGAAATATTTATTAAACAAGCTTTTGGCTATCAAGATCTATGTATAGATTGTTTGTTTCAATATTCATGAATAACCCAATTACAAAACTTAGATAAAATGATAAAGAGCAGTAACAGCACTTTTTATTAAATAGTTTACCAAAAGTTAGGTTCATCAACAGCACTTTAATTTGGAAAAATATAATGCAGCCTAAACTTATCTAGTGCAAAAAGTTATATGTATAATTTTCAACAAGCTTGGCTGTGTGGCTTGTAACTTTCACAAAACTTCCAAAAATAATGAAAGAGTACATATTAAAAATTTATTATTTTATAGTGTTTCACTTGTTGAACACAAAAGCTTGATAGAATGGAGCAAACTCCTTTCACATACATATATTACTTTTACCTTGCAATAAATAAATTAATGTGTATATATGCAGACCATGTGATTGAAAAGTGAAAATTTAGTCAATCACAACTATTGCAAAGGTTTAATATACTATAAATGCTGTATAACAATAAACCTTAAGCCCTAACTATTTTTAGGGTCAGCTAAATTTAGTGATTTTGTTTTGGGAAGATTTATAGCAGCAACTAATTTTAGCAATTTTAAGTATTTTTATAGAACTGACTATGTGAAAGTCAGTTGAAACTACATGGGCACTGAAACCTACATCAGCATCAAATTGACATGGAAGCAATTAAAATTACACAAATTCTTGAGAACAGATCCTCGCTTGGGAGAGTGGTTTTTCTGTCCAGGAGAGATAAAATTCCTGCCCTCTCCCAGCCCCTCTTAACCAATGCCCTGTCCAGTGAAGAAGTCAGATGATTGTTAAGAATACATGGGATAAAGTTTTCAAAATTAGTTTTAATTTTAACAAGTTTTTTTACAATTCACATACATACCAGCATACTTTCTTAAAATGACACTATAATTTATATTCGGGTTTATTTTTCGAAGTTTTAAGCATCACGCATTTGTTTTGTTGAGTAATTGAGTCTACCTACATTGAAGTACAAAAAGATGTCTCAGATTTCTTTTAACGTGCCTTTTTTATAATTTTTTTAAGTTGGAAGTGTTGTTTTCGGATGTTGTTTGCAGGAAACTGCAAATAAATCAAGAATGAGGCAAAATAAGAAAAATCCATGACATATTTTTGTAGTTGAGGCATATGTATATGTGAAAAAGTTGTCTAAGTTTTGTGGAAATTGATTGAATGTTCATGGAGATAAACTTCATGAAGCTTGAAATCAGCGCCAAAAAAGATTTTCCGCATTTGCTTTATAAGGTGTCAAAAGAACACTGTAGAGCAATGTGGTACTGTGTACCACTCTAATTAGTGTCTGTCAATATAACCAGCTCATATTACATTTCACTACACAATTTATCATATTTTCGTATTTCCGCGGTAAAAAAGACATTCATAGCTGTTTTGTTTCAGTCCAACTTCTGAAGTTACTTGTGTTTTTTTCCTAACTCTTTTGGCCACTGCTCTACCTGTCGTGATCATACACGATCCCAGATCGCTATCAGCTAATCGTTTCTTCGCTATTATAGCATCAAAAAATGAAGCTGTCATTTAGTAAGTACTAATTATTAGCAAGTTTTTCAAAACCACTAAAATTGTGCCACCAAAAATAGTAGCCTTAAAGTATTTATTTTCAGACCTTTCGGAAGTGGGGCCTGTTAGAGAAGCTTGGGGCTTACGAGAGAGGGGAGTCACTTTTTTGAGAGGGCGCCGGAAAGGCTTGTTTATTATCATCATCTACTCAAGGTAGAAAATGAAATACAACATGAAGTCAAGAAATATCATTAAAAATCATTTATAATAGTGAACAATAACTCTGTATATCCCTACAATTTCAACCTCACCACTCGAAAACTAAACAATAGGAAAACTAAAAACAGAAATTAAATTTATTTTTGGTACAATAAGCCGTCAGTAAATGCTTATTATTAATTTTATTTTTATTTAGTAGGGTTGGGGTTGTTGGCAGCAGGCTTATTACACAGCAGAGGGGGGAGGGCTCTTTCAAGTTAAATCATTTAATTTATGTATATTTTTTTCTGCTGCACAGGTTTATTCTTGATTATTGGTCTGATTTTGTACCCAGCTGGGTGGGGATCAGAAAGAATAAAGGACCTATGTGCTTCACCTTTTGAGAAAGCAGGGCCATTTATTATCAATCAATGTGATCTAGGCTGGGCATTTTATGCTGTCCTGGGAGGGACTCTTGTAGCGTTTGTGTGCTCTATTCTCTCAGCGCAAGCAGAGAAGTCCACCTCAAGTGACAAGGTTCAAGATGAAATATCAGATGGGAAAACAATCATTTGTTTGGTATAGCTCAGCCATAATAGGATTGTGATCTCATGAATTGTTAAATTGATATCAATAGATGATCTAACAGGCATGAAAATTGCTAAAAAAAAGTATAAACATTTTCAGGTATTGGAAAAATATTTTTGTGTCAAATGATTTTGTTTTTCTCTGATTGCATTTACTGTAACAAAAGCAAAAACTTCTGTAACAAAAATTTTTTTGTAGCTTTTTTATGTAGATACCATAACCTTATCAATAAATCAATTTACAGTTAATTGACTGATCATTGAACATTAATAGTTATACTTACATCATATCTTAGGTTTTTCGTTAGCTACTTTTACCAATAGGCAAATTAATTTTTGCTTCATGCCACCCATACCATTTAATGTATTTTATCTCACTTTTTGTACAGTAATTATTCCATTAGTTTTGAAAAACTGTTAGTAGTAATAGTAGCAAAAGCCATTTAATATTCCAATTGTTTAATAGCAATTAATTGAGAGTCTTGTTTAAAACAATTTTACTTTGAAGTTTCATACAATTAAATACAGTGTAAAGCTGCCGCTTGCATGATATTTCTCAAAGAAAGAGTTACATTGTATAGGTTTTCAGACTGATAATGAATATTTTTAATATTAAAAAGTGAGTTTCAGTCACAATGCATAATTTGATTTGTTGCATAATTTAGATAACTCAAGATAATTGCTAATGAGCCAACTGAGCAAAGATGTGTGGCTGGTGAGGTAGCAGAGTATATAGAGCCATGCATGATACAAGGGCAAAAGTGATTGAGATTGAGTATAACATAAGCTACTAACTTTTTATGACATAAAGCAGAAGTTTACCATTGTTTTCGAAAAGCCAATTGTAGCACGAGTTTTTTTCAAGTTGGACAACTGTAGCGCTTGTTTCTTTTGTTGATGAAATCATGTTCATGTGCTTTCCGGCAGTGCTGTGTGCTACAACATGTGCTGACCATTGAAATTTATAATTGAAATTTTTTTTGTGTTTGGAATGAGTAATGTATTTCGAGTTTTTCCTCTTTTTTCCTGTGGTTGTTTATGATTAATGAATTTTTTGAAGTCCCTACATTCAATGTTGAAGTATGAATACATTTTGAGAAATACAGTATCTCACAGGGAAATTCTGAGGAATACTCAAATCATCTGATTTTTTTTTATAAACCACTCCCTGGTACAGGTAGCAATCTAGAACCATTCTGATTATGCATTTCATCACTTTGGACTAAAACTAATTATCAATGTAAAATTTAAAAACTGTCCTTTCGAAGTTACTAAATTTTAATGAACAAGTGTTTTGAGTTGCATAATTTAGACAACTCAAGTTTGCAAATCTGTGATTATTACTGTAAGTAAAGTACAGGACAGACAGCATCAGCCTTTCTTGATGTAATGATTCTATTCCAGACGATGGAAACAGACAAGTCCTCTCCACCCCCCCCCCCCAATTCTCAGACTAAGTACAACTTTTTATTTGCATCGAGACAAACATGCCACTTGCTCTAAATAAAGCCGAGGACTTCTGTTGGGAGTTCCATATTAAATAATTTCAAAATACCCCCAGAATACGCAGAATTGGCATCTCAGAGAGTGTAGTTTGCCAAAGTTTCCCGGGAAAGCATGCCCCTGGACCCCCCTGGAAGCCTGCTCCCTCGGCACTCGCTAAAATCTTTTCAGCACTCTCTCTTTTTCAGACAGTCTTGTTTAGTATTGTGAGAAATTGACAACTATTATATAGAAACTGAAAATTGTCACTCTTCTCATGTGTGCTTAAGATGGATGAATGAAAGAAATTGAGTCACACCAATGATATTCTGTAGAATTTATTAAGCCCTCCCCCCCTCTCTAATAAGCTCGTCCCTCCCGGGCCCCCCGTACCCCTTTAAAGTGCTTGCAAACAAGAAGATCCTCGGGGGGCTTAATAAAGAAAATACGGTATATATCGAGCACTGTCCGTGAGGGCCTAGGCTGATTGATCTGCGAAGAGTCTGGACCCTATTTAACCGCACCCGGAACGAACTTTTCACAGAACTCCCAGACTAACTTTTAGGTCTATTAGTTTTTCATTAGATACCTAGAAAAAATCCTCCAAATTTTGTATATTGAAAATCAGATGATCCATGATTTTGTTTTTGAATTGTTTGTTTTTTGTTTCTTTTAACTGACAAACGAAGTTGATTGACTCTGATCTTGGGGCGCCTGTGCAACGAGTTGGAGGTGATTTTTAGCAATGGAGAACTTTTTGAAAACCACAAAGGTTAGTATTTTTAATTTCCTTGGGAGTTGAAAACCAGTACCTTGTAGTCCGAAAATGAAACAATTATACAGATAACTTGCTTGGACTAACTTCCAGTTGTAGGTAGTTTCTTTAACTTATGGATGTGGTGAAAAACGCTAAGGGGTACGATGTAATTTTGGATCAGAACAATTAAGTCTTGTTTTCATCCTTTTTTTTACAGTTAAGTGCAGCCAACACATTCTTTTAATAACGTGGTATTAGGGTGTCACTAAGATTTCTAAACGAAATAAACGCCATGTAGTACACACTCCTCTTCTCTATGGATAACAGAGAATTTCAGGATGTAATGTAGCTGATGCAAGTGTAACAAGTGTTTACAAAAAAAAAACGTGTTCAAATTCCACTAAAAATGCACCAGTTTAATAAAACCAAATCCTAACCTGTGGGATTTTGTGGTTTTCCAAAACTCTACCACATTTGGCAATACTGTTTGCGGTTAAATATTTGGATTAAAGTGCATCAAACCCCTGGGGTTTTGGGACATATGGAAAATGTCGAAAAACAATGCAAAAACTTGATTAAGGTGTTATTATATGTGTTTTGTGGGGTTTCCATATTTTTCAAAATTCCCACTTCTAGAGGAAATGTTTTTGTTCAATAGTTGTTGTAAGCCCCAACATATCCTGGGGAGCAACTGGGGAGGGGGGAGGGGGGTCTTTTGGCTGCTGCATAAGAACACTGCATAGATCTGCTCTAGGTGATTCCTGTCAGCATGCTCGTCAGGCTTTGTAAATAGCAAACTGGTTTGCTAAATGGACGCGTTGCTTCATTCATGATTCCTTGATTATATGTGTTTTCTTTAAAAACTGAACTGCCGGTTTCCTTGGAGAGTATACAGGGTGTCCTTTTTGTGGAGTATATGGGGATACCTTCCCGCCTTCCTACTGAGGCTTTAACCATGACAAATGAAAAGGCTTTTTTTTTCTGGCAGATGCCATCAAGTACTCAAATATTTATTTGCTTACATGATTTATTACTTTATTTAAAGAAAATGTATTGCTTCCAAGCATTAGATGTACTTTGGCATAACAGTTAAAAGCAATCTTAACTTAGTGAAATGATCCAACAGTATATCTATGATTAAATAATTTTGATTTTTTATGAAGAGCATTACCTTTTTTCTGTTTTCATTGCCTGCCATATTTACTCAAATGTTAGGACAAAGCTCATCTACGAAGAGCCATCAAATATTAATATAGAATTTTTTTGGCTAAATTTATGAATTATTTTAGATTCAGAGTGGAGATCTGAAAACATTTGATGTTGTTTGTGTTGTGCTTGGAAATGAAGGTGGTGACCTAGACTCAGTTGTGTCAGCCATTGTTTATGCTTTTCATCTTTACAAGGTATGCTTAGTGACCACATAAGGGATTTATTATATGGCCAAAGTAATCACTTTATACTACTACTGAAAATGTTTATTTTCGAGCGTTGGGAAAGAAAGCCAACTTATAACTGATGGCACATGCTCATTCTTGATTGGACAAATTGAAAAATAACCTGATTTAATTGGTTTACAAGTTTGATGAGTAAACGTCAAAATGGAATCAGAAGCTACAAAAACTTCCACAAAGCAAGTTTATACTCTTTGGACGAAATGACTTGTTTTAAATATTTTGACAAATGTTAAAAGCAATGAAAATGGCATAATTTTCAAAATCCAAGTTTAAAACTGGCATTTGTTGATGAATAAATTTACGAAACTCGTCTGTGTTTTCTTTGTTTTGACTGTGCAACTCCATGCTCCATGCAGTTTTTTTCTTGTGGGAACAAAGGGGGCAATCCTGATCAGGCAAGATGGGCCTGTCTTGCCTGCTCGTGTAACCAATCAGAACACAGAATTTGCTTCATCTTGCCCGCTCAGCGAGCCTGCCATAATAATCAACAGTTGCTCACCGAAGTAGAAGTGAATAGTGGTGGATATTTACTGAGCTGCGAAGCAGTGAGGTAAATATCCAGCACTTTCACTAACACTGGATGAAAAATTGTTATATAGTATATACCATACAAGCTAAATTAACTAGTGGATCAAAGAGTAACTTTATTTGTGACAATATACCAACAAATGGTAATGAGAAGCCATTCTGTTCTTCTTTGGCTGCTCAGAGGTGAATACTATTTGGCTAATCATCTCCGAGCTAGCTTATTAGTACTACAAAATGTTCTATTCACTTGTGTGGTATATACTAAGATGATATATAAAACAAGTAACTAAAGGTGTAAATACTAAATAAATAGACTAAGAGAGGAAACTCGGTAAAATATGATCAAATTGTGTTTCAAACCAAATGAAAGTCTATTCTAAGATAACCACTCAATCCTAGTGCCTTGAACTGTTCTATGATTGCATTCATGGTATTGTATAATTCTTAAGACATTATAAGGAATAGTGTCTTTTTATAAAGTTTTAGCAATAGCATATATAATGTTAATCGAAATAATGTGTTGTTTGTACTTGGTAATACACAAAAATAGTTAATCTAAATAAGTTTTTATACACAGTTGTCTTTCAAGAATAGAAAAAAAAAGGCAACTTTTACACAAGTTTTGTTTTGGCTAATGTTACACTTCTAATTATTTCACAGACAAGATTATATGGAAACAAAAATCAATTAGTCTTACCTGTTATTAACATCACAAGAGAGGATTTTCATTTGCGGACTGAAGTTGTTTATATCTGCAGAAGGTTCAGAGTTGACCATGCAAATTTCATCTTTATTGATGAAATAAATCTGCAAAACTTACACCAGACAAATTGCCTACAACTTATTCTAGTTGATCATAACATCTTGGCCCAACATCAGCTCAGACTGGAAACTGCCATTACAGAGATAATAGGTATAAATACATTAATTTATATTTGTTTAATTTATATACTTTTCGTTCAATGTTAACATGTAGTATTTATTCTATAATGCATTCTACCATCTTCAGACAGATTAATGAAGCTGTCATTTTATAAATGCAGGTTTTTCTTGACTTTCAAAACAGTTTAATATGAACACCTGGGAAATACTATCATCCTTAGTTTTCTTTAGTAAAAATTCTCAGTTGAAATTTAATTATATTCAGTGTTCATTGGTAATTTAACAATTTGCAATCAATCAAAAGTGAAAAGTCTTTTCAAACAATTGAATGCTTTTAGATCACCACAAAGATGCAAGTAGTGAAACTATATATGGATACAAGAAAACAATAGAGTTGGTTGGTTCTTGTGCTACACTTGTTGCCGAGCATTTGATTGACAACAAGTCATCTGCCCTGGATACATGCACAGCTGGATTGCTTATGGCAACAGTATTGCTAGATACCATTAACTTAGAGCCACAAGCTGGGCGCATGACTCCAAAGGATGAAAAAATTGTTTGTGAACTTAAGACCCACTGTGAACAGGGTCTATCAACTGCTGAGCTGTACCAAGCTGTAACTGAAGGTAATATAATTACTTAATTTATAATACCATTAAAACTAAATGACTGTGTTACTTTTTTAAAAACATCATTAGAATCAGTGCTTGATGTAGAAAGGGTGGGGGGGGGGGGTAAGTCTTTTAAGTACATACAACACAAGATTGATTTTTTTATACACACAGACTTAGGGGGATTGGGTTAGAGATGGACTTGTTTCAGAATTTTTCAGATCAAATTTTAAAAACAAGAACCTATGTACGTTGGCTTTTAATAATAAACAATAATTACGTTATTTTTACAGCAAAGTTCGACATTTCAGCCTTATCCAATACCGATTTATTACGAAAAGACTGCAAGATGGTACCACAAGGAAAAAAACGTTTCAGAATTTGTATCAGCTCGATATCTGTGGCCCTTCAGGATTTCTTCATGCGAGAAAATTGTTACAGTGACGTTGAGACCATACCTGTCAACATTTGAAAATTTTCATGGGGGAGATTACGCGCGAACCGTCACGTCGACCCGCAACGAGTCGACG
>JAOEHV020041884.1:0-17451 GCA_025447995.2 Isaurus tuberculatus | reverse complement strand
ATAATAACAGTTGCCGGCGACAAAGCGATTCACAGACGGCGAAAATCGCCGGTCGCCGGCCAAAAAGGAAAACCCTGCATAATAAAATCAGAAATTGCAGTCACTAAAGGGAGTAAAGGGTGCCATGTTTGGTAGAAGTGAAAGTGTTGTGAAAGATGGGGAAATGAAAGTCATAAATAATGGAGTAGCACTGTTAAAATTGAAGGAGTTACATTTCTATCAGAAACCTTGAATTCACTGCTAATTCCATCAACGAACATTGATCATTGCTCAAGGATAATTTACATACAGTACAAATGCAAGACCGGAGATAAACATTTCGTAAATCAAAATATGATTTTAAAAGAAATGATTTTTCTATTCGTTTGTTAAGGAATATTTTGATGTTTAATTCACATCATTTTCAACCACAATTACCCATAGATGTGATCAATCACTTAATATTATAGGCTAAATTTAATTACACGGCAATTCACATGTGAGTAAAATTGTTGTAATTGCTTCGAGGCTTTTAAACCATGGTCGTTGATTGATGGTTTTAGTTTCTTGATATAATATACCTTCTAGAAAACTCAGCACGGACCAGTTGAAATTCAAGTCAAGGATAATTGCATTGTCTAATACCACGTCGGAAACATGCAGACTTAAAATTAGAATCAGAAACCATGACAGAAGAAAACAAATCGGGCATGGCAAAATGACGATACTTTTCAAGAAATGCATCACAGTTTATAAGATGTTGATACACTGGTTGGTCCAATCTGGATCCGTGTTCAATCAAATGTTTCAAAAGACATCTGTCTGTTTTGCCTACATAATCTTCATTGCAGCCCAGGCAATTGATCTTATAAATATCACTAGCTCTCTGATCCATTGGGATTTTGTCCTTTCTTGATAGAAAGGAAGACAGTTTCTTGGTGTCGTACAGAATAATAAATTTTCATATCTTCTTTCAAATAGCATGATTTCAGGAGCTTGTCACCTTTGTTTCCAAGATATGGGACTCATATCCAAATTTTTCTACAACTGTCAAGGACTTTTGTTACTTATCGCCTATCACCCCCGCTAGGATATAGGCGGCCGACAAGGTTCATTCCTCCAGTTGCCTCTGTCCTGGCTAGTCTCTCTCAGGCCCCCATGTTTGGCCCATCTTCTTGACATCTGCATCCAGGTCTAGTCGCCATGTGTTTCTTGGCCAACTTCTCTTCCTTTTTCCCTGGGGATTCCATCTGAGGGCTTGTTTTGTGATGTTGGTGGCTGGCTTATGCAAGGTGTGGCCTATCCAGTGGCGTTGTTGGCTGTCAACTCCCACAAGCTTCTCTTTTGTTTTCTGCCATAGTTCTTCATTGCCAATCTTATCAGGCCACCGTATGCAGAGGATTCGCCCCAGGAAATTATTGATGAATGTCTGGATCCTCTTGGTCGTTGTTATGGTGGTTTTCCATGTTTCAGCTCCATACAAGAGGACTGACTTCACGTTGGTGTTGAAGAGCCTGATCTTGGTGTTGACTCACAGGTCTCTTGAACCCAAGATCTTGGTTGAGCTGCTGGAAAGCTACCCTAGCCTTGCTGATTCTGGTTTTCACGTCCGCCTTCAGTGCCTCTGCTGGAATGTTGTCAGGTCCAGCTGCTTTGCCTGATTTCAGCTGCTTGAGGGCTTTCCTGATCTCATCCTTGCTGGGCAAAATACAGTCAATCGGCTGGTCGTTGTCAGCTGCCAGAATGTCTGGTGGGTCCTGGGGAGCTGGCCAGTTCACAAGCTCCTCAAAGTATTCCCTCTATCTGTTCCTCTACCCCTCCTCATCTGGAATGGCCTTTCTATTTTTGTTCTTCACTGGCCTCTCTGGTTTGGAGAACTTTCCACAGAGCTTCTTGGTTGTGGTGTAGAGGTACTTCATAATTCCATGCCGGGCAGCTTCCACTGCCTCTGTGGCAAGTGCCTCCGTAGAGTTCCTTTGGAACTTCCAGTGCCATTCATTTAATATCATGACTCATTTTTGAAAAGACTTTCTGAATTTGTTAAGGACAGACTTTCTGATTCTGATAATTTAAACATATTTTACCTCTAGTTCCTGTACTTGCTGGAATGATGAGTTTGCCTGTTCTGAGACTTGGTGAAGTTGTATCTAATAAAAGATAAAAAGAATATTTACAAAAAGAGTGCTACTGTCAACTGTTTAGTTAACACAAATATTAAACTTCAACTTGTAAACACTTTATTAAAAATTAACATATATATTAAGCACTTGCAATGTTTCAGTTAATTAATTACCTAATTATATTTTTATAGTTTGTATTTTGACACATAATTATTCTCAATCAAAAGTTAAACCCATTGAAAAACCAAAAGACTATTATCTTTAATTTTACCTGAGTGTCTTCAAGCTCTCTTGTTTTTGTTTGGTCTTTATCATCTGCTGCTTTGATCCTAATAATCAATATTTAAATCATAATTATACCATTTTAATAATAAAACAAAACATGCAATAAAACATCAGATAAAAGTGATTATAACACAAATGAAACATCTGATGTTTTTAAGTAGCTGATAAGTTTTAAAAATAATTATTGAGGTATAATAATGACAATTAATTACATTAATTATTACATAGTACATATCAATTTAATATTTAGTTGTACTATCTTAACTTACCAAACAAAAATATGTGATTGAGCTTTCCAAGATAATATTCATTACAGCTGCTATTATAACAGTTATGTTTAACATTGTATACATGTATAAACGTAGATATTAGTTACATTACGAGTCAGCTGAAACATTTTCAATTATTTCAAATTCTTCGACTCACTCTAGGAAAAAATCTGAGCACAGTGCTTAAATGTCATTTTGCCTTTTAACTTATCAAACATCATATTATTTCATAGGTTTGTCTTTTATTGAAGAAGTAAATAACTAAACTTTTATCACTATACACAAGTTCATTTATTTATTAAAATGAACATTAATTATTACCTGGTCTGTAATGCTCTTGCTTGTTCATTTCTGCTTTTTAATTCACCTTAAGAATGGAAGTTGAAACAAACATGTCAAAATGATGCAGCAAGAGTTATCTTGGAGAAAAACAGAGAGAAAAGAAAACTTTAATTTAACCAATTTGATAAATGTTAAATCAAGTAAAACACTAATTGTGATAATTTAGTGATTCCTGTTATTTAAAGAGCTATTCTCTTTTAACTGGGTAAACACTATAACCAATGATGTCACAAACAAGCTTAGAAGAAAATAAACAAAACAAATGTAGGCATTGCTTAACAGCAATATTATGAACTTGTACATGTAAAACAGTTAGGCACAAATAAAATATAATTATTCAAATTTCTTTTACTGACACCCACACATGCTTAACTAATAGGATCAATGGGGTACTTTAATGGTAGCTGGTATTACCACCTATATCTACAAAAAAGTACATCTAGACTGACTGTTTTTCAGCTATGCACAGCTGTTTTTACCTCATCAGGCCATCTCAGTTTTGCATAGTTAACAAACAGGCTAGGATTCCCATGCAAGATAACATTAACTTTATGTTAGATGTGATAAGAAAGCCATTGGTAGCTAGATACCACCTTGCACACGTGCTAATAACTTACAGCCATTAAAATGGATACTAAGGCCAGTCAGGCCTGTCAGTAAAAAAATCAGTAGAGTAGACGTGCAATCATTCGCTCGCCTTGGCTGACCGAGGCGTGCGGTGACTTAAGTGACTAAAAACGCAACAACACAGGTGCTTGTAGATTTTGTCTGCTTTTTTATCGAAAAGGAGACAAACTGTCTAAACTGCTCTCACCAAAAAATAATTTTTGTTACATTTAAATGGGTTTTTCTTAACCTGAGAGAGCTCATTTTTTATGACAACCTCAACTTAAATCGAGCGCTGAGAGGTGACGTTTTTTCGTTGCGTATAAACTATGTGACATTTTTTAAATCAAATATAAACTTAAAAGTGAGAAATGATAAATTATATATTTTAGGCGTGCGATGGATCACACGTCTGGCTTTCGTTAGGCATGTGAATAGACGTGCACATGTGATCACATGCCTTTTATTGACAGGCCTGGCCAGTTATATTGGTATCAAGGTTCTCTGTACCTTCTAATCTTGAACATCTTCTTTCCAGTGACAAAACCTAAGACAAATGGAATGAGAAGTCACAGATTACAAAGCCAGTAAATTAAAATTGATAAAATATCTATAATGTTACAGTTTTCATGCATTAAAATTTAAAAATACATTGACATTTTGGCTTTTCTGGTGTACTGTAAGCCTTCATCAGAACTGATGAAGGCTTACACCAGAGAAGCCGATAATTTTATGTAAATGTATTTTTTAATTTTAACATGTGAAAACCGTAAAGTTTTAAATATTTTATCATTTTTGTCATGTACAACATGTGAAAAAATTGACCTTAGTTAAGAATTTCAATTTGAAATAAAAGAAAGCTTGTGGTTCTTCTTTGAAAAAAAACAGTAACAGGGAGACTACAAGTTACATCCTGTTTTAAGAAGCACAAAATATGATTACAAATAATAATTAATATGTAACAATAAGATTTGATAAAATGTAATCTGGATTGTTTTAAGTTTACACGTGCGTGAAATAGTCTGTTTGAGTGAATAGAATAAAGCAAAATCCTTTTACAAGCCTAGTGGCCCATGGGGCCAACACTCATCTCTGGTTTCCATAGTGTTAAGCAGATGAGAGTTATTGACTCCCACTGGATGGGACACTAATCCATCGCAGGTTAGCTCCAAGGTGAAGCTGTTTCTCATTTACCAACCTTGTAAGGCAATTAGATCTTACCAACAGCACCGATCACGCCACCTTTAACAGAATAAGAGGAGGAAAAAAAGAACTAAAAGGAAAAAAACAGTTTGTATTACCCTCTGTCGGTCATCTTCCCAAGCAACGATTTGCTTCTGGTGAGCTTGAACCATTTCATTTAACTCCCTGGACAAGAGAACATGATCAAGATTAAAATCATTATTTCATTATATTAATTACTAACAGTAAACCCCAGGGGGGGCGGGGTACTCACCAGAATTTTGGGTGGGGGTGTGCCGCTGGACCTTCACAAAACTGACCCTGTTCTAGACTAGAAATGGCTTGATTTTTTTACCCTCTTCTAAACTATTAAATATTAGAGGTCAGGGCTGTGAATTATGAAAAAATTCACGTACATCAAAACCCAGTCAAACCAATTCTCATATCTGGGAAGAATTGTTGGACCCTGTCCTAAACAGTTTGTAAATATTGCAAAGTTTTAACCCTGTTCTAAACAAAATTTTCCGTAATTTTTACACCCTGTTCTAAACTGGATGGTCTGAAAACCTTACTCTGAACAGCGGCACATACCCGTATAGTCAATATATGGGAGTACCCCCCCCCCCCGGGGAGTAAACACTTTAAATTAGGGATAAGCAAAATTAACTGACATGTAATATCCTTTTAAGTTTGAGAGTATTTTAACAATAATTGTACATTTAGCTTATACTGTTTAAACTTGCTTATCTATCATGATAATACAGTCTGTAGCACCTAACACAATTGATATTGACTGCTTGATGGCATGCTTTAGGTTAAAAAGGATGTAAATGAAGGACATCAGTTAAATTAAATTCTTAAATTAAGACACTGG
Organism: Isaurus tuberculatus; assembly: GCA_025447995.2. Lineage (NCBI taxonomy): Eukaryota > Metazoa > Cnidaria > Anthozoa > Zoantharia > Zoanthidae > Isaurus > Isaurus tuberculatus. Next base: position 11,794 of record JAOEHV020041884.1, on the reverse strand, counting down.
ATTTAACAAGTTTACCTGTCTCTGTCTTTAAGTTCACTAATTAGAAGCTGAAGCTCCCGTCTTTGTCGTTGAATTGTATCAGTGTCAACATCTGTTAGCTGAAGTCAACAGGAACTTAAGCAATATTAACACTGATAATTATAATTTATCACTTTAATCATTCATTGTATTACGTTCTTTTATTAACATATTCTATTGTTCAATACTTGAACTCGTTATTCTGATGAAGGCATGAGGCATGCCGAAACATGTCAATCTCTATTAAAATAATATGGATCTACATCAAAGTTTTAATTATAATTTTATGAGAACATTGCATGTCTGAATGAAAATCACTCTTTCACAACAAAAAGATAAGCAAATTGATATTATAGAAATTAATTACATTAAAGTTGAGACTATCAAACAAGGCACTTTGAATTCTTCAGTGTTTCTAATTAAGTTGTTGGGCAACAACTGCAGTATTATATTGGACCTATTTTTATCTCTGACAGATAAATGTGATAAGAATTAATTATTTGAATTAGGATGTTCACAAATGCAACACCCATTAACCTACCAAGTTATGGAAAGAGTAAAGAGGGGCAATGGGGCATGACCTGCATGTAATATCTCTGTAGTATGTAGTAGTATTACTGGGCGGAGTGGTTGGTGCAGTTGGTCAGATTTTTGCCTTCCAACCACAATGTCCCAGGTTCGATTCCTTGGCTCTGCCGAAATTTGAACATTTATGTGGCCTTCTTTACCACCAAAGCTAACTCAGCTCTCCATTCTTACGAGGTCAGTAAATGAATACCAACTTTGGCTGGGAGTAAACCGGCGATGGATTAGTGTCCCCTCCAGGGGGAGTCAAAGATTCTCATCCGCTTAACACTACAGAAACCGAAGATAAGCACCGGCTCCAATGGGCCACTAGGCTCGAAAAAGGATTTAGCTTTAGTTAACTAGTTTCAGGCTCAATTCATACAATCATGTACTTAATATGTAAGACGGATTCAGTCACCATTATCTTTATTGAATAATCAGAGCTGTGTTTACATCTAATCTAGTATTTGTATAATCTTACAATCTTTTCTGAAGGCAGGGGTGGAAATAAGTAGCAGTCATCGGACATTGACCAACCAAAATTTGGTAATGTCCGACGAAATTCTAACTTTGGTTGGACATGATGTCCGGACAATTTTTTGATCGTAAATGAAATCAATTTACGGTAACAATGAAAATAAATACTGTGCTCAAGATAAATCGTGTCATAATGGCATAAAGGTATTTTTAAAGTTCAGTTTGAATATAAATCTGCCGTGAGTAAATTTGTGTTTTGCGCATGGGATGCCATATACGTCTTTAGCTCACCTCTTTCGTAAGTGACTTATCAATAATGACATGGGTGTAGTTTGCTCTAAATTTTACTTTGTCCGACCAAGATGTTGTTTTGGTAGGAGTCACATATGTCCTTTCAAGTGAAAAAAATTATTTCCAGCCATGGAAGGGGTAAAATAAGTAACACATTGCAAGACAAAATACATAATCTGAGGGAGACAACGATAACTGTCCAGGCAGTGCATGGGTAGAAAGTCATTAATTTTCTATTTAATCAGGAAAAGGTTAAAATGACTGAAGGAAACTGACTTGAAACTGAACTTAAATCAACCTTAAATTCTCCATTATATAGCAAATGTGAGATTACAGAAATTACCTTTGTGAGCAGGAATGCAGGACAAGACCCAAATGTGGGTCTTTCTTGCCAAATGTAAGACACTTGATAGGTCTCAACACCCACAGTACTTGACTTTATCTGTAATTTTATCTTCCTCTATGCAAAAACACTATTCATTATTCTATGATAAATAAGTCAGTACCTGCTTCGTAGGAGACAAAGAGTGATTGTGAAGTCTGCTGGGGCTCACTGCTCTGCGGTTTGCAGGACTAGTGCTTCTAACAGGTGACTTACTGCGAGAATTGTGAGATGTAGAATATAAAACTGGTACTGCAGATCTTGGCTTATAGTTTGGTGAGCTCACAGACACCAAATTTGGTAATGGCTGTCAAACACACAAACTAAACTTTAATAATGCTGATTAGAAGTAACATGATTGTAAATAATCTATTCCATTTTGTTCACTAGAGGGAGATAGAGCAACTGTAAAATGTTTGAAGAAGCCATTGTAGTGATCACAATTGATCACAAACATCGTTGCGTTACGTTTCATGACATTGCCCTTAGAGGGGACTCATTGTATTGAATAATGGGTGCGAAAACTTCTGAGCTCTCGTGTTTATATTCTAACAAACCTCTAAACCAACAGGGTATGTCAATTTGAACAAAGTTTCAGGAGAAGGAACCAAATGCCTTGGATTTTAGAAAAAAGATGTAATGTTCATTACAGCAAAGGTGTAACAGATTCCTAAAATTTTTATATTCCAGTCAGGCTGTATGTTAGAATATGAACTTTAGTACCATGATTCTAACAAGTATTTTAAGGGAAAATTAAATGTTTTAAAAGAAAATCTTGAGAATTGTTTTTAAAACATGAAATTTTTGGTTGGAAAATTGACCAAAACTTCTAGTCCTAGGGTGAAAATTTAAAAATCAAATGTAAGTGTTCATTTGCGGATGGATCAGGATTACTGATCTGTATGATTTTCTTTTGACCAAATCCATTTTCAAATCATTTACCAGTTGAATCCATTCCTAACAAGGATTAAAAAGATTACTGATCTGAGTGATCTAATAATAGATCACTGGATCAACTATTCCCCGTGTTTGGATATGAAATGAATCATGTAAAACCAGTGGCTTTGGCTCCGAACCGAGGTCCATTTACCTTTTAATAAAAAATTCAGTTACAGTAACTATCGATTCAAGGGAAAAAGTTACTCAATTATTAGTTAACTAAATTGTTCTTTAAACCTTCATTTCTTAACTATAAAACATGTAATTCACTAATTACCTTCATTTTTGTTGAATTTTGGAAACTGCCACTTGAATCAAGGATTCCCCCACCTAAATAAAAAAATATATCTAGTTGTCAGAATTAAATCTTTACATAAGTTCTCCACACACAGTAGAACCTGCGACAGTTTAGCTTGTTTTAATTTCTTTTTTTTGGAAGTCACAAACTAGTCAGCCGCTGACATTGTGATTGATCGATCAATAAACTTACACTGAAATTTTAAAAGTTCGAAAGATTTTTTAAAACACATACAAATTCTTGAATCTCAAAAAATATAAGTTAACAAGCAAAGATTCAAGCCAGATGTAAAAGTTTGAAACGTAGATTTCGGCTCTCACTTTAAAAACGGGAAAATGTAAAGTGTTTTTGTGAGTAATTGTAATTTCATAATTAAAGGTGTGCGTTTTCTCAAAAAGATTTAAAAATTTTAACGTTATTATTAAAACTTAACTTTGAAACAATTGTGTTTCTTCATTTGGAAGCACTTTTCTCACTTAAAAAAACAATGAAGTATAGCAGGATCAAAGAAAAATATTTTATAAATTTTGTTTCATAACTTTCGTGTATTAAACTATTGAATCAATTGTAAATCCATTGACGAGAAAACAAAAGCCACTGGAGAATTGTGGTGTTTGTCGAGATGATAGTAATAACTAATAGCACGAAGCCAGCTGACAGATGTGTCGATCGCTTTCATCGGGAGACGAAGATAATTGGAACAACTGACAGAAAGAAACTGATCTCTTTTTCAACAATTCCGAGGGTTTCCATTCGCCACGGCATTAGCCCGCGCTTTACAAAGTTTGTGTACATTTATAAAGATTACTAAAAATTCAAGCATCTAAAATTCAAATAAACCCAAAGCAGATTGCTTTGCTAATATTGCCAGTTGAAACTCTTTTTAATGTCTTTTACATCCAATTATATAAAAGTTGTTTACGGTATCATCAGGTGCCCTATGGAGCAGCAAACTTTTCAATTTCATGGTCGACTTGAAGAGTGAACTCCAGTATCGTACTAAATCATAAAGCGGATAAAAACAAAATTACAGTTTTAAGCGCATTTATCTTTACCTTTGCTTTGATCTCCGGAAACTTGTATACGTTTTCTTCCGCCAATTTCTCCGCCATAACCTTTCGTGGGCATTGAACTTGTGTAGCGGTCCATAAAGGTTACCCGACCGCATAAAAACCAAAATAGAACACTTACTAAGATCAGAAGATTTCTAACCCGCCAAAACCTGACGCACTTGATGGCAGCACACAAAATTAACGATTAGAACATTTAAGTTTTTCAGTGCCGCTTTTTTTAAATTTAGTGCATAAGCCAACTTGTTTTAAATTTAAAACCGTGGCAGTTTTGAATGTACAGTAACATAATTCGTTACCACAGACGCTTTGATCGACCGTTCAATGCGCGTGTAAGACGCTTTCCGATGAGCTTGCGCCGCTAGGTGATCCGCTGACCAAACGTTTGCCTTACGTGATGTGATCGAGGGAGATCGAGGGATTAATATGGCAAGGCAGTTTCCTGTAATATGATTGGCTGCTGGGAGGGCAGCTGGAATGTTGTTAGGGAAGAATTAGTAGCCTAGAAAAAGTTGCTAATTCTAGACTGTATTTGTTCAGTGACACGCAATCGCGAAAAAATCTCATCCAAGATAAGGAGGGCAAAGATGATAAATAGTCTTGTTCTCAAAACGTCCTAAATTGAACATCAATACAAAGTGTTATTTTTCCGACGGTGACAATGTTTCTGATGATGTAAAATCTGCACGTGATTGAGACAAGGAATAAATAAAACTCTGGAAATTTCCAGTGCAGTATGTCAAAATACTTAATTGTACTTGTTTTGTGAACTTCGTTATATCGGGGTAAAATGTGGCATCGGGACCCAAAATTTGGTTCGTTATACCGGGCGGGGGTTTGTTTTATCGGGGTTTTTACCCATACAAATTACTGTAATTTTGCCGGGCCCAAAAAAATACTTCGTTATAACGGGGACTTCGTTGTATCGGGGTTCATGTATTGGGGTTGCACTGTAGTTTGTTTACTTTACTGGTGTTTCTTTGAAAGTTAGCATAATTAGTTAAACATTTTTTTCCTATGGCTTACATTTCCAAATCAGTTGCCTTCCAACAATGAGTCATGGATAATCAGTTTAAAGCAGTTTGCAGTTTAAACAAAAACAAAAAAAATAATTATAGTTTTTATATAGTGCTTATTATTGCTAAATCTCTAAGCTCTTTACAAGGAAACACAGCGGGGCTCAAACAGTAGAGGGTCTTAGAAAGTCCGCTACAGCGGCTCACATAACAGGCGTACGCGCCAAGAAATGTACTCAGTGAAAGAAACAAATCATGCATAACATCGGGATTACCCTGCTGTTTCCGATAAGTGTGTGGGTTGTTTAAGTCCCCACAATAGCGGAGACTGGACCTACGGTTTAACCGAAAAGACGCGGAAGGTCTAAAGGCCTGGCTAAACTAGGATACATGTAGCGCGCTACATTTCCGCGTGCTACATGTATCATGAATGTTTCTCAGTTTAGCCACCTCTGAAACATTGTAGCACGTGACAAAATTTGTAGCCGAGACACAAAAAATGTTTCTAGGAAAAATCAGAAACATTTCTTGTATCCACTACATGTATCCCAGTTTAGCCACCCTCGGCGACATGTCGACCACTTGTAACCTGGCAACGACTGCACAGATTCAGCCCCAGTCCGACTCAAGAATAAACCACAACAGATAAAATTGCGACCGAAGAAGTGAATGGGTGGATTGTAGCTTGCCATGTTTAGCCACCCTAGGACACATGATGACGGCATTTCGGCTACAATGTAGCGCGCTACAGATATTCTAGTTTAGCCAGGCCTTAACCATTTGCAGATGTTAGAACAAAGGCAGCATCTTCTCCTCAAGTATTTTTAAGACCCTGAGTTTTGGTCCGGCTGGGAATCGAATCGCCGCACCTTATCAATTAGGCTAACCAAGCGGAAGTTACTAAAAAAAGTTGACTACAAACAAGATGCTTGTTTCGATACAAGAACAGTCATCTGACGATAATGAAGTTCTCCATGCTCCAGGCCACTTCTTAATTTTTCCGTGGTTTAGTTGTGTGTTTACAAGAAAATATTTAGTGCTATTAAACTTTTATCCGTCCTTTCATTGAACGGGTTGGCAAAAGATGTGTTTATATTTTCATTTTAAACAATATCTTATTTGAAAAGCATTCAGTGAGGAATTTTGAACAGAATTTGTTTGAGATTGTATTTATTTTTACTTGGAACAGAATTTGGTAGGTTGAGAGAATCCCCATTCCCACCCCCTGGGAGGAAATTGTCACGTTCCGTGTATAGACGTTTCCTAGAATTCACTTACTGGTTTGGCTATTGTTCGAGCACGCATATCTTTTCGTTGCTGTAATTCTCCTTGGTTATTCAGAATTACAAACATTATCTATTCTTCATAGACGGTGAGTTTGTTTTAGTATTTTTAAATTGTTTTCGTTTTGAGCTTTGTTTTAGGATGAAACTAAAAGTGAAAGTTGAAGCGCGACTTTCAATATTGCTGAACTCAGTCGAGTTTAAACAAAGTGTTCAGATATCATTCGCTCAGTTTATTCTTTAGACTATAAATATCTTTCAGTTTAATTTTCCATTTAATGAGGTTAAACTGGCTTCATATTTGTGTTCGTTCGTTAAATGTAACCAACAAATGTTTTAAAACTACGAAACATCTCTATATGTTTAAACATGCAACCACCAGCAAAAGTTTGTATCGAGTTCTCTTTTGTCTTGAAATAACATTATTCTTAAAATAAATTGCGTTTTTTTTTCTTTCTTGAGGTGAATAGTTCTTTATGGTTACTTAGAAACTCGGATTTACTTATTACCTTCTTTATATTTACCTTTTATACACTCTCCGACTTTGAGAAAGTAAATGAAAAAATGCGTAACGGTTTTGCTTTGTTCTCTCTTTGTCTTGCGTCAAATTTCATAAAATTGAAAATCACAGTTAGTTAAAAAGCTAACTTAGGGCTGCTTCCATCATATTAGCCTCTACAACAAGTCTATTTCATATTTTTTTAAAATAATATTCCATTACGTTGAAAATAAAAGGATTGTCAACCCGTTATTGTAACGGTACAATTAGCGGAATAAAAATACCAATATAATTCGAACTTTTGAGATATTATTATACAAAATCATTACTGTATTCTTTTGAAAGAACAAACGCAGTTTTGTGATACGCGCTATTTAATCAACACTAGGTTAAAGTGATATATCATCGCGTCGCGAGTATTAAAATTAGAAGCTGACGTTTCGAGCGTTAGCCCGCCCTCGTGAGAGAAATACAATTAAGGGCTGACGCCCGAAACTTTAGGTCTTGTCCACACTAATGCGTTTTCATTTGACTTCGTTTTCCGTGCCATCGAAAACGCATTGATCGATCTGCATCCACAATACCGTTTTCATATTACCGTTTTCAAATGTCCACACTAAAACTCTCGAAACGCTGAATTGTGTATGTGTGATGTAAGTTTTACCACTCACATGATACGTTTGACGTCATCGTTTTCGTTTCGATGCGTTTTCGACCCTCCACACGAAGACAATAGATAAGACGATAATGTGACTCATATGTTCTAAAAAGATATTTTGTTGTTCACCTTTTGCAACAAGTTTTATTTGATCAGTTCCCTATCTTATGATTTATACAGCTTTGACAAGTTGTAAGACAATGAATTGGCCTAGCCTACGCATAACTGCTGAAATATTTTTCAAAAAGTAACGAGTAACGGCATTAAAATCAAATTTTGGCCATGACTGTAAATTTGACACTGGAACTTAGCGTCTGCATTGCAGGCCGAGAAAAAACACAATTTACAGAAAATGACAGCACCTGCTGTTCCGCATTGTTTTAGGCTAAGTGTACACTATACCGGATAGCTTATCGTGTCAAAATAAAAATTACTCCGGCCCAGTCTGAACAGAAACGGAACAGAATCCGAATATAAGTTGTTCGATCCGACCGGAGCCGTTGGCTTAAAACAGCTTGGTGATGAATTATTTCTGTATCTCTGTAACTAGTGTCCATTATAGCGAGTGTGAAGGATTTTTCGTAGGCCGAATGGGCTATTCAAACTCGTAGTCCATGAGGCCGAGAGGTTTAATTGTTTTAGTATAAACCTATTAACGGTCAAAAAGACTAGCTTTGAAACCATTCTGTAGTGAAAAAGGTGGTTGTCAACATTTTTAAATGCTAAAAAAGCGAATTGTCAATTGAAACAATTCAGTTTCATTTCTTTTCAGTAATTTTCAAATGTTTTTTCCTAGTTTTGAAACGTCCTTACCATCGAAAAAATTTTCATTCCATATTTTGTTGCCTTCTTGGTTTTCTCGGGAATGGACGTGTTTATTAAATTATTGATAAAATCGTCTGAAACAATTGCAAAACGGGCCTCGTAACAGTTTTTATCCGCCATCTTTTCTCTACTAGTAGGCTATCACAAATAGACCTCGAGTAGAGTAGCCAATCAGAATGCAGGATGCGTGTTAGACAGTTAGTAGGTTTATACTAATAACAATGAGCAATTTCATCTTTTTACTCGGTTCCTACCCTCACTCCTTTGAGTTTAGTAGTTTCCAACCCTCGCTCCTAGTTACTAACTTCCGATACGTTTCTGTTCACGTTGCGCCAAAGAGTGGCACGAAAACCTATCCGATTCATAACGAGTGACTTTCAAGATTGAAGCGGGGCAGCTTCGCTCCGTTTAATCAAAAAACCACAACGATATCAGCGTTTTATGTGTGAACAGAAGCCCTATCCCATACGACTTTTGTGATGGCGCAGGAGCTATCCGGTATAGTATAGACACAGCCTTAAGGCCCGTTCAAACGTATCAAACATGTTGGTCAAACATTGTTGGGTGGTGTTGGACGGTGTTTGATCAGTGCTGGATTGTGTCGGATGCTGGAGTGTTCAAACGAATCCAACACTATCCAACACTGTTGGATTTCGGAACCGTGGTTCAGATTCCGGAACCTGGACACGAAATTATAATGGCGTATTTTTGAACACTGCTGTTCAAATGGGTCAAACATGTTGGTCAAACATTGTTGGGTGGTGTTGGACGGTGTTTGATCAGTGCTGGATTGTGCTGGATGCTGGAGTGTTTAAAAACGAATCCAACACTATCCAACAATGTTGGATTTCGGTACCAGGACCCATGATTTTGATTTGGCTCTGGGAACATGAATGCGTGATCGCGTGATTGCGCGTGCGACAAATATGGCGGACCAAATACAACAGGCTGTCTGGAGAAAACAAAAATGTCTGGCTGCTTTTTTGTTGATAGATTTGCTAGAAGAGACAAAGCCGAAGAGAAAGAGAGGAAAGACAAGGGGATGGATAGGAAGAAGAGAGGAGAAAGGTTTTTTTCATAGCATTGTGCGTGAATTGATGTTCGAAGACACAGCAGCGTATCGCGAAATGATGAGGATGAACTACCGTGGTTCAGATTCCGGAACCTGGACACGAAATTATGGCGTATTTTTCATCATGCGAGCAAAAATGTTGGACAATGTTGGATGAAAAATTTGAACAAAGTCAAACTTCATCCAACATCGTCCAACACTGTCCAACATGTTTGACTGTGTTGTTCAAATGGGTCAAACATATTGCGTCCAACAATGTTTGATAATGTTTCACCAACATGTTTGATCCGTTTGAACGGGCCATTAGTTTTAAGTGTACAATACAAACAAACCAGCAAGCGACCCTAGATCAGTCTGGAATCAGTATGAGTGTATAAAAGAAAAAAGAACTGTACAAAGTAAGCAAATCGCCCATGTAATCTATGCTCATTTCACGTCTAATTTTATTGAAGGTTAACTACAAGAAGAAAAGTTTGGGCCGCTTTATCATGGAACCATTTATTGTTCCTTGTGAGTTTTTACGTCCGCCGCCTCCCAATCATTTGACTGAGGCCCTTTATATTAAACATTTGGAAATTAAAGACCGTGAAGTACGTGCTTTCATGTACAATAAACTGAACAGTTGCCTTTTCGTCGACTACTTAATAAAGACGGAGGGGTTGCAATCCGTCGATCGTTTATTATCAGTCACCTTTACGCTAGCAGACGAAGATCGTGGTTACTTTCAACATAGGCATGGAACACTTCCAATGCGCATGGGTCATTCTCCAGCTCACCAATATTATCGTTCGTCATCTTTGAATGAAAGGTTGATTAGAAGAGAGAAAACGGCCAATGACAGTTATCAAGAAGTTCTTCAGGTCTTGCGTCGTGGTATTTATTGCAGCGGAACTGTTTTTCAATTCTTAGGGCATTCGAACAGCCAACTTAAGGACAAGACGTGCTATATGTTTAACGCAAGCAACGTAGAAATACATGATCTACTCTCTCGGTTTGCAGATTTCTCCAAGACAAAGGGTTTAGCCAAACGAGCTAAGCGTATTGGATTGTTGTTCTCGAGCTTTAACCGAAGTCTCAGTTTGAGAGAGGAAGAGTACAAAGTTATCAAAGACGTCAAAGAAAACAGGTAGTGTAATGTCTAATAGCTTCGCTACGAAAAAATCACCGTTACCATAACCATCGCAATTATCACGTCTTTTTAAGCATTGCTATCACCATCACCGTTACCATAACCATCGCAAATATCGTCTTTATCAGCAATGCTATCACCGTCACCGTTACCTTAACCATCGCAATTATCGTCTTTTTAAGCATTGCTATCACCATCACCGTTACCATAACCATCGCAAATATCTTCTTTATCAGCAATGCTATCACCGTCACCGTTACCTTAACCAGCGCAATTATCGTCTTTTTAAGCATTGCTATCACCATCACCGTTACCATAACCATCGCAAATATCGTCTTTATCAGCAATGCTATTGCTTTCACCGTCACCGTTACCTTAACCATAGCAAATATCGTCTTTATCAGCATTGCTATCACCATCACCGTTACCATAACCATCGCCATCATCGTCTCTTTCACAGCACTATCATCATTACCGCTACCATAACCTTTGCCAATACTATCTTTATCGGTGTTGCCATCATCATCACCGTTACCATAACATTAAGCATCGCCATCGTCTCTTTCAGGTTACCATAACCGTTAATATTATATTACCGTTTCTACTAAATGTTACCACCACCATCAACGTTATCATTGTTTTTGCAATCACGCACACGAATATCTCAAAACACACAAATAAAATTCCTCACATTTCCATTTTCTTTGCCTTAAATCCAAACTCGATCGATTGGGAAAATGCATGGGATGGGAGATGGACAGCCGTTCGGCAGCAAAAGGTCCCCTCTCCCTCCTCCCCATTGTTTTGCTGTGGCAGGCGCGCACGCTTATTTTCCCTCCAGGTCTTCCACACGACCACGCTTACATTAGGTCGAAGGAAGAAGTATAGGTAATCGTATGGGGCCGAGTAAAATAAAGGATTAATTTCACGAGTGTTTTCAATTTTTTCCAAAATTGCCCGAGTCGCAGAGCGGTTTACGTAGTGTTAAGCGGATAAGAGTCTTTGACTCCCCCTTGACGGGACACTAATCCATCTTAGGTTAGCTCCCAGCCGAAGCTGGTACTCATTTATTGACCTCATAAGGATGGAAAGCTGAGTAAGCTTTGGCGGAAAAGAACGAAAAGGAGGTAATGTATTGTAACCCCTCCCCAAAAGCCTTTTTGAGAAGACATTTAAATTTATCCTCTACCCTCATATATCAAGTTAAGATAATGAACAATTCGTATTTTTAGTTAAAGTAACAGTAGAAATGAAACAAAGTAAGTTACTG
>JAOEHV020041883.1:0-31774 GCA_025447995.2 Isaurus tuberculatus | reverse complement strand
AACGCAAGTTGGTTGACGTCAATTCGTTGTTATAGCAACTTATAAGCCAATGAAATGGGTTTTTTTGTGACTTGCGTTTACTTGCGAGGGAACTTGCGAGTCCGTTTGGCCACCCAACGCAAGTCTCTACGCAAGTTCAACTTGTGGCTACTTGCAACTACTTGCGAGTCCGTTTGACCAGGGCTTTAGACTTCCTGCGTTTGTTTCGTCGCTTTGTCAGAGCATGGGTTAAATTTCAGAGAACCTTACTCTAATGGCAATGGAATTGATATTGATCAGTAATGGTATATCAGTGTATTATTTATCTTGCCGGTGGCCTTTTTTGAAATTCAGTGTTGTGCCACGTGGTACGTGCATGCTTTAGCCTGCAAAACAACTGAACCGGCTAAAACTCGTAGTTCTCTTATTTCAATGAGAAAACTTTAAAATAAACTGTGCACGATTGATTGATAAACATAAACTGGTGGTACAGTCTTTCCGTGTGAATGTTTAGAATGTTGTTTCTTGGCTATACGTAGTGAAAATATTTGATTTACACGCATTTTTAAAAAATAAGAACCAGTAAATTTTGCCGAGGCTCATTGTTCTTACTTTTTGCCTGCTTCAGCCTCAATTTGTTTTTAAAATAATTTGTTTTTATTTCTATGAGCGGTTTGAAATGATGAGAAAGCAATGAATACATGTATTATTTGGGACAATGGGAGATATAATAAATGAGAAAGGGTGCTTCTGTTTGTGTTTTTATACTACATTGCAAACATAAATTACAAGATTCAATTAAGTTTCAACTAGAAACAGTTTCACTTTTTTCAGCCTCAGCCAGTGTTTATTCTTAATTGTTCTTAATTTTCGGCTAATCTGAGCCTCGTTGTTCTTATAAAAAAAAAAGCGTGTAATAGCACAATCTGTTCCGTAAAACATCTCTTTATTAAGTTCTGCACGTGTTTTATCTGTTTTGAAAAAAAAAAAATGCAGTTAAAAGAGCTGACAATTCTTAATCAAACACTATATACAGTTTATGTGATTATAAAATAAATTCTTTAACGGAAGTTTCCTAAAGGATCTTGAAAACTGCTTAGATATAACTGTAAAATGGTTATGGAATAGTTACAGCGCGTACTTCAGGCAATAGAAAAAAATATTTTGAGTATTTCCCCGTGTAAAATGAATAAGGAGTTATCTCTTCGAGAGTTAGTCTTTTGTCAGAGAAAAAATTAATCTGAAGATGGGCTAACAGTTTTTGAAAGATGTTGTCAGTTTATAAGGAGTTACTGACTTGGAACTTTGTCATTTTGTTTCCTATTTAAAGATAATATTTATTTCGCAAAGGAGTTTTAGTAGGCGGTAAAACTGAGACTTTGAAAACGTAGTTCTAAAAATAGAACGAGACGCGCAAAGGTTGACCCAAGTATATAGTGCAGATGGAGGCTCCTATTCATGGGCTCCTGTTACATAACATTTGGAAAAAATCTGGATTGTTTTTTTGTTCGATTAGTTGTTTCTAAAAATATAATCTTAAAATCTCAAAATGTTTCCGCTGCTTTTCAAAGCCGTAACGATAGATAACGACCATGCAAGCTATACATTATTGTTAACGCAGTTACATCTGCTATACTGTAACAGTTTTTTCCGCTCTCATGATAGAGCTTCATTCAAAACACGATTCGAATCATTTATAGAGAACTACAGAAACCAGAGAAAAGCAGCGGCCCGATGAACCATTAGGTTTGAAAAAGGATTATCAAAAGAATTGTGAAATTTAGCAGACAAATCATCTTTCTAATATAGTCTCACCTTCACTTAAAAGGGTTTTAATTGATGAGTTTTAGATATGTAAAAATTTGGTCTTGTTTTAAAGTTTGAAGTCCCCACATTTTTAACCCAATTTAGTATAAATAAGGCTGAGAACTGAAAATTAAAATGGAATTTTAGCAAACCAGCTTTTGAAAACCCTGAACCCGCGCGGCGGTTAGTCAGATTAAATGCTACGTAACTTCAGAACTCGCTGAAGGTTTAGTTTTCATTGATGATCATTCATTTAATTTAATTGATCTAATTGTTATTCTTTTATTTGTATGTAAATTAGCCTTCCTAGCCTCGTCAACGTGTGTAAAAACAATAGAATTTTCACTCAAAATGGAGGCTAGGAAGACTTATTTGAATTTACACAATAGGATGATAATAATTACGTCCGCCATAATAAAAATCTTGTTTGGTTAGATCCGAAGTTACGAAGACCTAACCATCATTTTTCCCGAGATAAATGTTACTTAAAGATGAATGATGAGCGATGTATATACAAGTGTAACTTGAATTCGGTAACTATTTTAACTAATGTTGGCATGTTCTCCTTCTTCTTTACCATCAGCACCATTCAGCTCACAGGAATGCCATTAAGTAAGAAGAGCTTGGCAGAGGAGCCAGCATTTCGACTGCTGACAGAGTACATCTACAACATAACACATAATTCTTTTTTAAATTTATTTAGTAACAGGTTCTTGATGAAATATTTAAAAGTAGGTAAGACAAAAAAGCTCGATGATAATTCGACTCTTATTTTTAGGCTAATGTACAAATGAGGTCAAGGAAGTTTTGACTGATATATGGCAGTAATGATGACACTGAATATGTGATAATAGCCGTGAAAATTGTTCATAAGCCTGAAAATTTAGTATTAGAAAATCCTCTAAAAGTGCTGTACGCAATTATATTTACAAAGAAAAACCTAATTTGATAGTTTTGGTTGTATCTAGAATGAATATAAGCATGCAGACAAATTATGAAGCTCGACCAATACCTTCTTTCCTTTGCTATTAACACAGTGGATGAACGTTGGAAATTTATACATTGCATGGGCATACATTGCTTCTCTGAACTCTTGTGCAACAGCATTCTGGGCCCACTGTGCTCTACGATGAGATACATTTTTCTGAGGAGCAACAAACCAACCAGTAATCTGTAAGTTATTCTTGCTTTTAATAACAAAATGTAATCAAAAGTGGTATTGTACGAGTAAATGCTTAAAAAAGTTGTAAGCAAGCTAAAGCAAAGCCCTTTTTAAGTCTGTTGGTTGGTAACTGGAGCTACTGCTTATTTTTGGTTTCCATAGCATTAAGTGAATAAGAGTCTTCAACTTTCCCTATGAGGAACACTAATCCATTACAGGTTAGCTCCAGTAAAAAGCTGCCTTCATTTTACCAACCTCGAAAGAATGCAAAGCTGAGACAGCTCATGCAGAAAATAGGGTATTAAAAATTTAAATTTCACAGAGCCAGGGCTCAAACAAAAGACCTGGTGGCTGGAAGGCAGAGATATTCCCAACTGTACAAGCCAAGTCACTAACAAATTTGATCTAAAAAGTTATAAGTTAGTGTAAATTTAAAAAATATATACTACATCTGTATGAAAAAATGAATAAAAAAAATTTAGCACCACTTTGAATATTATACTAGGAAGGAATTTGTGCAATTATTCTCAAGAGGTTTTAATAATAATTATTATTTTTTTTCAGGTGAGATGTAAAATTAAGGAAACAACCGCACTGTCAGCATATAAAAAATGAACATTTATGTATTGCAGTATGTAAATATGATCATATATGCTGTAAACAGTAACACTTTATAACTTGTGAACTCTTAAGTTTTGTAAGAGAAAGCATTCACTTACCAAATCTGTAAGACGGTACCAGTCCCTTATTGGCTCATTAAGGTCAAAGTTTTTCAGATCAATATGGACCTGCCCAAGTGGTGTATCACTTCCCATGATTTCTTTATCAAATAAATGGAACAGAACAGATCTACAATAAAAAATAGATACACAAACACAGGCTTTTAGCCTCCCACCTTTCCAAATTATATAAATAATTATAAATGTCATGAAAATAATGACTTCAGTTACCTTGATTCAAACTCTTCTCTTGGAACAATAAATTCAAATGTTTCTTCAAATTCAGGATTAAGTGTACCTCGTACAACCTAAAAATGAAAATCAGTAATTAAATTGTTTGTTGGTATTTATCAGTAAACCAGAGTCTATAGAGTTAAAAGTGAAAAAAATACCAAATTTTGATGGTAAACTATGTGTAAAGTACCAACAATGTTTTAAATAAGTTGTTGAGGCAATCTGACATAACAGAAACCTGAAAAATTCAGGATTAAGTGGGATTTGAACCAGGACTTCTGTGATAATGGTGCAATGCTCTACCAACTGAGTCATGAAGCTAAAATCAATGCTGTTGGCCACTGCACAGGTCATTTTTATAGTGGGTCCATCAAATGCCACTTAAGAGTAATCATTGTTTAAATGTGATTGAATATAACCATGGTACAAACTCAACCCACATAAGAGACAAAATAATTTGCCTAAACTGGAACACTGTACACAAAATCTACACTGCTCAATGTGACACTCAATTCAAACTCAGTTTATGGATACTGTACCTTTGTCTCTTCATGGCCTGCCATCCCTGTTACAGCACACTTAATGTATGCATCTGAAGTGTTAGTTAAGCTGTTTGCTGCTTTGATGTTCCGAGCTTGATGAACTGTAGCAATCAACATTTCTGGTTCCTCATATTCCAGGGACAATTCTAACTCTCCAGCAATGCTAAAATCAGTCTATATTCAAACACAAATTACAACTTTGCTGAATTTTTTGCTTATTACTGTATAAATTATTTTGACACAAATAAACTGATGCAATGTCAGAATGCCGGCCAGTAGAACAATTTTAAAGATCATACAAGGAAAATCTTACTTGTTCTTGTTAGCACTACAAAGTTGATCACCACTAACACAGCCATAGTTTGATTACATGAAAAGCAAGTTTTTCCAAGTCTTTTTAAAAGCCTAATGGGAAGTGGAGCCAATTGTTATTGTGATTTGTGTATTGTCAAGCAGATCAGAATCCTCCCTTCCCTCATAGCCTGGAGGGGACACTTATCCATCCAAGATTGAAGCTGCCATTAGATGCTCGTACTCTATTTAATAAGGACCTTGTAAGGATGAACTACAGAATCAGTTTTGTTGGAAAGAAAGTCAAAAAATGTTCAAGTCTCAGTGGAATTGTGGGTGAAACCTGAGACAATGTGGTTGGGATCGAGGCATTGATCCTAACAACTGCCAAACAATACTCCTGAAAAAAGTGATAAAATTTTCAAAGAAACCACTTAACAAAGAGCCCACAATTACAATCTAACACACTTTTTATGATTTTCTCTCACTTGAATGAACTTGACATAGAACTAGTCTAAGCTGGTGGCATTTTACCTGAAGCTGTAACATATACCAGTCTGTGTATGTTCCTGAGCTGATATCAACTTCCGACAAGTCAATGATGGCTTCTCCATTGAAATCATCTTCACCAAAGAAATCATGATCAAAAATTGCTGCTCTCAGTTTTGTTTTGTAAATGTCTGACTGCTCTAGCTTAAACGTAAAAATCTCATTAAAAACTGGATTTAATGTCTTTGATTGATACTGTGTCTTTTTCTCACCCTCTTGGTTTCTAAAAAAGAAAAAAATTATTTAGTTATAGTGTAATTAATCAGTAGGCATAATAGATTTGATCAAGTGAATGTGACCAATATATTCTAAAACAACTCAAGCCCCTTTTAAACTGCATTGTAAGGTTTAGTATTAAAGGTTTATCTGGTCAACTAAAAAAATTAATGCAAGGTTTTAGTAGTTTAATTATAATGAGTCTATTTGTAAAACTAAAAAATGTATTTTTTATTTTGCATAAAATATCAACCTGTATTAGCTATTCCTTTGGTTGTATTTCTTAGAAGATATCAATTATTAACTAACAATTATAACATATTTTAGTTAAGTACTGTATTTTGCTTGAGTTTAATACAACTAAACAGATAAAAAGCCAATTTTAACTACTTAAAACTTCTCAAGAACTGTTTGAATTTAATGCCAAAAAGTTTTGTTCCAGTTCTATCTGTTGTGTAGATTTTAATATATGAAAATTAGTACATCAGGTATTTGAAATGGGGAAATTGTGTTTCGTTTCTATTTATTAGAGTTTTTGCAAGCTTTGTCAGAAATTTTCCTATTTAATTTGATTTAGTGTTAATGTTTTTAAACAAGAGCTATCAAAATTGAGATATCAATAGCTAATTATCAGTACATAACTACCAAATATAAAATGCTAATTACTGCAGATATTATCACCTCACTATTGTGCTCTTAACCATCAGATATAAATAATGCCCCTCAAACATAATTTAAATCGTGTTGTAAAATATGATTTACCTGTCTGGAACTAGGTCAAGTCTAACATAAGGATCAGACTTTCCGTTGAGATCCTTTGCAACAAGATCCCTTGCTCGTATTACTTTGACGAGAAGTATATGTTCTCTATGGTTATACTTCAGAGCAAGCTGAATATCACCAGTGATATCACCACTGTCTGGCTGGGTTACTGTGGCATCCATACGTTTATAGAGTTCTTTAATTAGATCTGTTCCTTCAAGCTGACATTAAACATAGAACATTTACTACAAAGTATGCACAATAACAACTATATACTAGCTAAGGAATCAATGTATGTATATGTACAGAACGTTTTTAAAGTCTGCTGGCTTACATGAAATACGTTAAAATTTCTTAAGTGCAATTGATTAATACGCAATCAAAATACTTTATTGTGCTAATAACCATTAACTACTAAAATACTGTCCTGAACTAGTTTTGAATATCGGAAAATCCGGAAATTTTAACACCACCGCTGGTGAAGGCGAAATGTTTCAAGGTTTCTGGATTTTTTCATACAAACTGATGACTACCTGCTTTGGGGAGATCGTAGTTCTTCCTTCTCTTCCCTGTCTTGTTTTTAAAAGAAATCTTCTTTTAGCTTCCATAAGTTTTGCTACACCGCCCATGTTGTTACTATTTTCTTGCTCGTCTTCACGATTTCTTGATGCATTAGCCTCATCAACGGCCTTCCATTGCCGCCTTGCAGCAGCCGTGCTAGCCGCTGTTCCCATTTTAGATTTTAACCGAAACAAAGTTTAGCCTTACATGACGAATAAATAACGAGTTGCTCTGCAAAAGAACTAACACAAGAATTTGAATTGCTTGGAGATTATGGAATTATTAGCATCGTCCTTTCTTTACTCCACAAAAACAACCTGCCAAGAATGGGAAGCCATGGGGACAGTGACGTCATAAACCCAGACCTCTCTTTCACACGATTTTGACATCTGACAGCAAACCGCAGGTCCGGCCAGGGGGGTAGTGGGATACCAATATACCCGATATTTTCCCCACAAGATACCAATATTATATACCTAAAAATAAAATAAGAAAATTCATATATATACCAAAAACCTGAAATTCAGGAAACAAAAGATACTTTATACCCGAATTTTGACCCAAAAATACCATACTGAATTAAAACAGCTCCAGATACCAGGAGCCCATGCAGATACCAAATACCCAAAACCCCTTGCCGGGCCTGAAACCGGTTTTCACACAATCGTAATCAATAATCAATGCATTCTCTGGCGCATAGAAACGTTATTATAATTTTCATCTGTATTGAACTATCTTTTCATTTTCTTGTCTCGGAACTAGTATAGAAAACGTACTAATGGGGGGCCGGGGAACCCAACGGCCGATAAAAGAAAAAAATGAAAGATAAAAAATGTTTTGTAAAACTTCTGTGGGTCAGTCGCTTGGAAATTTATCTATCTTTGGCTGTGAGGAGTTGAAAGTGAAAGGAAAAGATTTGGATGCAAAAATTAAGCCAGATTGCAAGAGGGTCAGCTCAAATGGCTGACCTTTACTACTTATTATTCCACAGGCAGCCCAAGCTAAATTTGTGTAAGAGTTTTGAAGCGACGGCACTGATTATAAGACTTTGTATCTTTACCTTCCAGTAAAGAACCTCGACCCAAAATCTGTGTTAAATGTCTCCAAATGCTAGAAATGCGCTGACAACAAAACACGAACAAACAACAATCGAGATAGGGAAACTTTTTCTTTTGCTATTTGTAGAAAAATATTTCTATTTTTTTTTAAAAAAAAATTTTCCATACAAAGATCTCATAATATAATCAGTCGCTTCAAAACTCTTACACAAATTTAGTTTGGGCTGCCTGTGATTATTCTGGGAAGGACAATGTTGTCAAAATCTCATAGATTTAGTTCAATTTGCTATCGTGGGTTTAGAAAGACACGAACAACATTTAAAGAAGGTAAAAATTCATGTAATTTTATTTTTCAGTTGACAGCGTTCAAAAATATAATTTCTTGTACATTTTCTTATAATTCGCTCGAGTTTATGAAATGACACACTGAGAGTATGGGCTTCCTGTTTATAAACATCAATTGAATACCAAGTTAGCTTTCGCGCGAAAATATGATATTTTCACACGTGAAAAGATAACTGTTGCTATGGTTACATACAAAAAATCGCACCTTTCGATACAAATATATTTTAAAAAACGATTTATTTAGCATTTCATTGGTGTTTACAAAAAAAGTCAGAATATTACGTACGTATTATCGTCTATATATCCTTCACCTCTTGATTTGGGAATCGTACAGCCATTAAGTAAAAAATCCCGTACAGCGGAAAAAAGAGCAATTTCTTCTACGCATTTCGTTCTTGGAGTCAACGAGTCAAAATGAGGGTTAGGAATGGGGAGGGAGGGGGGGAGGGGGGAAGAGCTGAGGGTGCGTTGAAGGCTGTTCGATTCCTTGAGGTAGTCCAAAAATATTTGGTCAGCGGATTGATTCTAGGAGTACGCGTGCTTGCAGGAAAATTTAAAATTTCCCGCTAAGGACCGGTCCTTCGCATGCGCATGTTAGGAAAATTTCATTCCAAAATGGCTTCTGCTAATGAAGAAAGATCTTGGTCTTTAAAACAGGCCTTGATAGAAAGTCTAACAGCAATTCTTTCGCCAGATCAGACAACCCGAAAAGTTGGAGAAGAACAACTGAAAGTTCTTGAAGTGACGGAAGGTGGGGGAAACACTTTTTACGCCGTACTTGGTTCTTCGTCATGAGAAAATATAATTAATTGGGTATATTTTAATCCATTTAATGTTCCGTATTATACTTAATTAGTCGCTTGTTGACCCAGACAGCATTTTTATATATGTTAGATGTCTCATCTCAAAATTGTTTTTCATATGTGCTCAGCTGATATCCCTTGATGAAGTGTATACTAAATACTATTTACAATGATAAAGCTGACTGTTGAGATCTTTTAACGATTCCCGCTTGGGACATGTGTTGCGCAAAATATTAGGTGGAATGTTATCGAGGATGGTAAACAATGGTATATCTGACGGCAGAGTTAGAACTAAAAGGAAATAGGGAATAGCAAATGTTTCAAGCAGAAAGAATAGCGAGAAATAGTAGAAGAATATCCTCAAAGTTATATTGCGCGTTTCATCTTTTTAGTTCGTTTTTTTATTATTTTTATAATTTTTGTACTCCTAGTCTTGATCAGTTACACTTTATTACCATCATTATTACTAGATTTTGTCCCTTGATAATTTAAGCCCGGTTTCCATATAATCGCTGGGATCGCTAGGATCGCCAGGATCGCTGAAAAATCGGTTGAGCGATCCAGCGATTATACGGAAATCACTCTTCAGCGACCTGGGCGATCCGAGCGATCCCAGCGATCGCGATCGCTGGGATCGCTCAAGTTCTAATTCAGCGATCCTAGCGATCGAGACTCACTAGGAAATCACTTTCAGCGATCCCAGCGATCGAAAGTTAAATGTTAACTCAGTGTAACTGTTTACGCATCATGTTTCAGGCGCGAATTTGGGCCTAGTCTAATCAGTCTCGTGCTTCTCAAAATATTTCAGCATTCGATCGACATTTTTTTTTCTGGTTTGAAATGGCTTTGGAGCATATTTCATCTGCCGATGTTGCTGATTTTACGGAGGAAGTCCAGAAGTTTGACTGTTTGTATAACAAATTTAGTAAAGGACTACAAGAATAAGTATATAAAGATGAATTGCTGGAGGAAAGTAGCGGACAAGTTCGATCTGAGTCCGAAAGAGGCCGAAAAAAATTCAAAAACATTCGACTCTCTTTTTTCGTTTTCAGCGATCACAGAGATCATATGGAAACCACTTGATGGTTGCGATCGCTGGGATCGCCAGGATCGCTGAACTAATTTTTTTAGTGATCCTGGCGATCCCAGCGATTATATGAAAACCGGGCTTTAGTAAACTATAATTAGGTTATACTGGTGAAAGGCAACATGTATAAGTTATACTGATGTAGAAAAGTTCAAGTTGCTTTCATTTGATCAATATTGATGATTTAATGAAAATACATGGTTCATCTTTAACTCTGTTTGCAGAATTTACAGCTTGTGTTAAAGTAGTCGGCTATATAAGCCGCTCAGACATCTAACTTTTTGCAAATTAGATTGGAAAAAATTTTCTTAATGTTGTTATAATTTGTCTGATTTGAAGATACCTAATAATTATGTTGATCATTCATTAGAATTTGGGGTTTATCTTGCGGAGCTCACAGTTGACAGAAGTGGTGCATTGGCCATCAGACAGGTTTGTTGTGAGAATAAGCTAAATTGTACACATTAAAGGTTAGAATTTATATTTTTTAATCAAGGTTATTTTTAGAATAAAGAGCCTTTTTTGGTAAGTAATAGTAATAAAAATAATAATAATAATGGGTTTTATGGTTTGTCATTACTTCCCTAGTAATTTATGGCAATTTTTTATTGTCCTATGGAGGGAGCACTACAGAAATGAAATATAAATGTTCCAATAGGATTTACTATTTACACCTTCTTGAAAAAGATCAAATTGTTTTAGATAATTAAATTATGGTTCAGTCAGATCAAGACTTTGCCACTAACAATTTCATCATATATATATATATATATATATACTTGATAAACATTTTAGTTTTATTCAAAACAACTGTATTTTCAAGGTCACTTTTAAAACTACCTGCTCTTTCAAATCAAAGTTTATTTCTTTAATTGCCTTTCCAGCTGGCATCTCTGATCCTAAAGCAGTATGTGGAAGCACATTGGTCATCACATTCTGAAAAATTCCGTCCTCCAGAGACTACAGAAGCGGTAACTAAAATGCATTTCTGAACTGGTAATATTAGGTAATCTGTTTACTGAATAGCAATTAAAGCAAAGATTATCTTGATATATTATAAGCAATAAAAAAGGCTTAAAAATTTTAGTACTGACCTGAAAAGAAGTTTTAGAATACTGATTGATTACTTAATTGTTTAAGAACTAATAAATGTACTGGATCTCATTCATATAAAACTTTTAAATTTAACAATGAGGTAAATATAACCAAGTTGTTGAGTTGGTTGAAAATGATCACAGCCTGTTCATTTAGGCCAAAGTAGAGATTAGAAAACTTCTCCCAAGTGGCCTTCAGGAGTCAATCAGCAAAGTGAGATCAAGTGTGGTAAGTCCTGTTAGAACCTTTTAATTTAATATAAACATGTCAGGAAATGGGACAGATGTAAGGCATTTCACATTTTGTGGTGATTTTTTTCAAATCTCCACCCTAGACACAGAACTTTTGATAAAAATTTACCAAAAGTTTCATATCTTATCAACCATGACTTTACCAAAGTACAGTAATTGGTCCCATCTAATTTGTAACTGTGGTGTGCTTATAAAATTGTTTGTGATGTATTGTTTGTAGTTGATATCATAGTTTAATAAAGCGATCTTCATTAATCAAAAGTGAACCCTTTTTAAAGATCAATTTCAGGACCTCAGTAGATTTCATGATCTCAATGTTACGTTACTTTAACAGAATTTCTGTTAGAAATTTCTGTGCTTTTTGTGATCTTCCCAATAATATGATTATATACACAGCAACTTGAGCAACTGATAAGATGCTGCCAAAAAATAGGTCTCGTGCACTGCACCAGTATCATAGTTAGATACCTGCAAAGTTTTTAAAAAAAGTGATTATGTTCTTGTTGCAGGCCTATGCAATTTCTGCCATAGCAAACTGGGATTGGCCTGAAGCCTGGCCAGACTTGTTTCTTCATTTGATGAATGCACTGACAAGTGGAGATAGCAACTTGGTTCATGGAGCAATGAGGGTTTTAACAGGTTTTTTTCTTTCCTTTCTTTTCCTTTCCATGTTGTGTTCTATCCTACTTAACTTTCCTATATTCTAGTCTACCAAAATCATTCCTTGCTGCTCTATCCAACTTAAAACTAAATGTTTTCTCTGCAATACTTAATCTAAAGTTTATCTATCCAACCTGATTGTTTCTTTCCTCATAATTGTAACTTCATATATTAGTTATGGCAAAGACCTGTAATTTTTCAGCTCTATCCCATATATTCTTATACCTTTTCAAACCTCAACCTGAGCCATCAAGTTTTTTGTTTCCTCCTTTCATATTCTACCTCATCTCATTCTACCCTTTCATATCCCATCCTAACCTACTGTGCCGTATCTTTGGTGTCCTACTTTGCTCATTTTATACCTTATCTAAAGTAAAAGAAAAGAAAAATTTAGTTCTCATACCCTTTCATGGTCAGATTCAGAGAATTTAAATGCTTTAGAATAAATACGATGTATAAAATGGAAGTGTTATTGGTTCGTTAACATACCATAACTGGTGCTGAAGCCTTGATCTGCAAACAACAAAGTTTATGAATATAGAAAAGTTATAATTTCAAGTTCAGGTTCTGAGCTTAGAAAGTGATACCAACCACTCGTGTGTCTGGGCATCCCCTCCCTCCCCTCCTCACTACCAATTCACAGAGATCTCTTATTTTTTTGTCTTTATTTATTACCAGAATTTTGTCGAGAAGTAACAGACATGCAAATGCCACAGGTAGCTCCAGTTATTTTACCAGAGATGTACAAGATATTTGCCCAGGCTGAGGTAAAAATAAATGGCTAGTGCAGCTGGGTTTTCCTGAAGGGCTGACAACTGGGTAAATTAACTTGAACAGTAGAGTGCAACAAAGGTCAAAATACCATACCATCAGTTTTGTACACTACAGTACTTCCTTGATTATACAAACAGATTGTACACACAGATTTGAATATCGGTTTGGATAACCTAAAATACTAGTTAATCAAATTTTCTGGGAATATCAGTTTTAGTTTTTTGAAGCACACAGAACAGCACAAAAATTGTTCTCTTGAGGGTTTGGGTTGGAAAAGATTTGAGATGATGAATAAAATCAATAAATTGATGCATGTTGTTGATATCAGCTCATATGGAAATATGAACCAGATTCATGAGAAAAAAACATCTAATGTCTGATTGCCTTTGGCTTGCCTCTCATTTTTCTGCAGCCAGTTCTCACAGTGCAATCCTTTTTTTGTCTGCTCTCAAATAGAGCAATGTACAGCTAAGTCTCTTTTTTTTTTTCATTCCGAATTGTCATCCAGTTAATCGAGGTTCAGTTTAATTAATGGAGGTACGGATAATTGAGGAAGTACTATATTTCCCATAATGTGCTATGTGAAATCAAACATACACCAAAAGTTTCTAATTTCTTGTGATTGTATGCCGGTATTAATCTTTTCTATATCAGTTTGAGACTAAATTATTTATCAGTTCTGAAACCTCTGTTGATTTTGGTTCATCCAGGTGTACAGTGTGCGAACAAGGTCTAGAGCAGTAGATATCTTTGATGCATGTGCAGGAATTATTCATGCTATGAGGGATGAACACAAGGTTTGTGTTAAAATTGTTGGAGAAAGTGAATACTAGACACAAAGAACAAGAATTAGGGGATTTTATTACTAAACAGGAATAAGGGTGAAACTGAAGTGCAAATAGAACACTAATCTTGTCTTTTCCTCACAGTACATGTATATTTCTTTTCTTGTTCTTCCAGGAGGCACCAAAGCAGCTTCTTTACCCATTCATTCCTCAGTTTACCCAGGCCTTTGTACATTCTCTGGCTCTACCTGACAGTGAAACATCAGACTGTGGACTCAAGATGGAAGTCTTAAAAGTAATTATCACTAAAATTGTTATTATAGCAAGAAGGTCTGTTAAATAGTTTTAAAAAAAAAAACAACCTAGAAGTGCATGGGCAAGTAGATACAATGCAAAGTTAAAGCAACTTAGGTTTGACAATTTTCTACCCATTGCTTTTGTAAGTAGTTTAAGTATTTGATGTTTCAAGTGTTAGGCCTTCATTCAATGATCAATCAGTTTAAATTATGCATTATAAACTGTTATGTCCTTGAAAATCCTGAAAAGTTTCCTTAAAAACCTGAAATGAGCTTCTACATCTTAACATGTTTACTCTCAGGTAAGATTAACATGGTTGAATGACAGCAAGAAACTTTAAAAATTTGCTTTAATTTGTATTTGGATTGATTATTGAATCAGTTTGCTTGAGTGTTGCCCTCTCCAATGTTTCTGGGAAGGCACAAGTCAGTTTTGTTAGAATGAACTGGACTTTTGCAATGTAGTTAACTAGAATATTAACAGATAATATTGATATTAGTAAGTTGATATGTTTAGTGAAATTTTTTTAAAGGCCCTGACAACCCTAGTCAAGAACTTCCCGAAACAGATGGATCCTCATTTAAAAGATATTTTGCCACAAGTGTGGAGTACATTAACACAGAGTGCAGAGCGTTACGTCAAGACGGTTGTGAATTACACAGAGGATGCAGATGATCCTGTTGACTCAGACGGTGAGACAACTTCATATTTGAACTAAGTAATGTAGTTATTGTAACCATTCCCAATTGTAAAGTTTGTATTGCAAGAACCTCGATAGGGTTGTAATCATACCACGATACGCCATTACAGCAATGATACGAGTAAACCAAAATACAAGTTTTACTATTCTACTTGCTTTTACAAAAAACAAAATCCAGTTTTTAATTTTATTGCAAAGAAATTGTTTTAGTATTGATTAGAAATAGTTTAAGATTTAATATGTGAAACACGTATTGCAAATAAATAAATAAATAGATAAATAAATAAATACTTTATTTAACTTCTGTACGCGCAGGGAGTGGTTGCACAATCTCCCTAGCCTGAGGCTCATGTACAAGCGGTCGACGGCACAGATTTTGGCGCGAAAATCTATTCTATGGAGGGAGTAAGACTGTGGACAGCCCGGAAAAAAACCCTCAGAGCTAGATTGAGTTCAACAACTCTCAGTCCACGCGCGAATTCCCCCAGGTTTGAAACTCGGGTCCGTAGTGGTGGGAGGCAAGGATCTATACTGACAGTCCTCCGGTCGCCCAAGACCACTAAAAATTCGGGCGGACGAGGAAAAGAACTCCAAAATTGTTTGAGTAAAGTTTTGCTTTGCTGCAACATTTTTCGTAAATTTTCATATGATGTTATCATGTACAATTTATCAGCGTTCTGATTACTATTCGACCATTTTAAACTTCGATCAGAAAACGGAGAATAGCTTGCAACTTTTGTCTGCAATGAAATCATTATTTTGGGCGCCATCTTTGATGACGTGTTTCTCAGTTTGGTATGGCTAACTATTGTGGTGTCATTTCAAGTGACCAACAAAATTTTAATGTGTGAGTATTGTAGAATGGAAATAAAAAGAGCAAAATGTTTCCGTTACACATAATTTTATTGCCATTGTTTTCATGATTCCGCAGTTTTATAAAGGCAAGCAAAATTTTGCCAGGCAGGTATACCATCTTTCTTACTTGCCCGGCCGACGACTTTGATAAAAAACAAATATGGATCCCTGGTAAGGCGTAAGTGATAACCACTGGGCCAGCCTGACTTCCATACATTGTACCACAGTTGAGCTGAGTTTTTTCTCATACTAAAGTTATGTTATATCTCAGTGTTAAAAATATACGGTTGCATGTTTGCTCTCGGTAAGAGAAATTTTGAACGGGCAAGCCAAAGTGAAAAATAACATCGCGATTGATGCTCATAGAAAAAAAAAACAAATAAACCGCTGGCGGCCTTCTTGAGCCCACATGTCAACTGAACAGCAGCAAAAAGCAGTCAAAATGCTTGCTGAATAAAGCAGGCAACCATGAGCAACTTGAAAGTCAGCCTGCTTTCCCTTTGGACGAATCTACAATTAAAAAACGCTAAATTCTTAAGGAGCCTTGTGGCCCATAGGATCGTTGCTTATCTCCAGTTTCAAGAGTTTTTAGTGCATGGATGAGAGGCTTTGACTCCCCCAACCCTGGACGGGACACACCACCTCGTAAGAATGGAAAGATGAGAAAGCTTTGGCGGTAAAAGAAAGTCACACAGTGTATTGTAAATCTTCGCAGAATAGGAGATCAAACTTGGATTTTTATGGTTTGAAGGCAGAGTTATTTCCCATTGCGCTAACCACGCCGCCGTTATTGACATCTCCAGGAAATCCTTGAATTTTGACACTGCAGTGCATTTTTCTGAAAAATGTCTTTGAAATATACGTTTTTAAGTAATAATAATATTATGCTTGTTTAAGACTATGTTAAGTAAGGAACTCATTGTTTGTGAAAGGAATATTCCATCTTCCGATAGCATAATTCTAGGCCTCAAAATTTAGTGTTAAATTCTCCCGCAAACTAAAACTGAATCATATCAAATAATTAATTGTAACAAGTAGCCCGGAGTGTTAAGAAGTTGTATTTATATCAAGGAAGTTAAATTTGTATCCATGGTTTATATGTTTTAGCTCAGTATGTTTTTGGTTTTTTTGAAGGCGAGGTTCTTGGGTTCGAAAATTTAGTGTTCAATGTGTTTGAGTTTATTCACGGTCTGGTTGAGACTCCAAAGTTCAAGAAAACCATCAAGAAGTTCATCGATGAATTGATTTATTTTCTACTGTTGTATATGCAGATCACCGAGGAGCAGGTATGCCTGAATAAGAAGCTGTTCATAAAATTCTTTATAGGAAAAGTTAACGCCATGAAAGTTGAGGAACAAAGTTTCGTTGCAACACGCATTATCGTCAGTATCACATTAAGTATGGAGTCAACTTGTAATATCAAAAGCGGAAAACTGTGAAGTAAAATCGGACAAGGTCAAAGAAAAGAATTTACAATAGAACAAAACTAAACAATAGAGCTGAGTGTGCATTAAAAATACAAGAACAACAAACAATGAGTGAATGAAAATTATGCAAACAACGTGGCTTTAACAGAGTCACTTTGAAGCAATACGGTGCGTGCTGCACTGAAACATTGTTCGTTTAGCTTCATTGCGTTAATTTTTCTTATAAAGAGTATCGTTACTTAACAGTTCGTAAAGTTGCTGAAACATATCAAGTTCCTTTTTTAATAAGCTTCTCGTTATAGGGCAGTGGCTTGTTTGTGTACTCATGAGCCGTTCGTACCCGATCTTGTACTGTATCTACCCATTTATTTTTTATGTTCATTTACATATATGTATTCAATAAAGCTGTATATAAAACATATTGAAAATTGTATAAAAATGAAAGAAATTTGCACGTTTCTGTAAAGAGTGTTGCCATCAATACAGCTTTTGCCCTTCTCCTGTCAATGATATATTGAAAGACGGCTTAAACTATTCAGGTTAGAAGGAAGTCAAACAAACTTAAAGTTACTGAAAATTGAACCAAGGTCCAGCACGTATCCATTATGCTAAAAGACTTGCAGTTTTCTTCCGACCAAGTAAAATAGAAACTTAGTTTGAAATAAACAATTTTCGGTGTTGCGAAACTTGTACTTCTACAGCCGTGTTGTTTCAGTTAAAATGAAGAACTTTGGTTTGTTGAAGTGGAAAGAAAATCAAATAGACTGAAATGCTATACATTAGTGGTTAAAACGTATGTATACGTACATGTACGAAATAGTAAATAGTTGATTAAATAGAAAACAGTGTTTGTCAATAGTAACAACTGATCACAAGATTATTGTGTTGATTATTACGATCAATGACCGGCCGTTTAAAACACACGCTGCATTGTTTGTAACGATCAACCATACAAGTTTACTTGGACATGGAAAAAACACGGGCAATGAATTGTAGTTATTATATCTATGAACGTGTCCGTGCATCCCTGATATTCTAATAAGTGGTTGTAATACTTGTTTATGGTTGTTATTTAGATCCAAATCTGGAGTGCGAACCCAAACCAGTTTGTTGAGGATGAGGATGATGATACATTTTCATACTCGGTCAGAATTGCTGCCCAAGATGTGCTTCTAGTGAGTACAGTTTATAGGTAACTATGACCAGGAAACTTTTACAATTAATTATCCGACGAACATTTCAGACAATATTTTTTTGCATTGAGTTTAAAGTAAAGTTTAACCTAAAACAGTCAATGGCAAAAAAGATGGTGATGGTGAATCCGTTAGGAACCAATTAAATACTGAGTAAAGTTTTGGACTGCAAGAGAGGAACTGGGAAAAAAACAGGTTTTTACCGTAGTTTAGACCCAGTAATTACTGATTTTTCCAACACAAAGTGTCAGCCGTTCCTTAGAGTAAATCAGAGTCAAAGTTATGTTTTGAATTTTAATCTAGTTCGAATATGAGATGGAAATAGTGAAAAAGATTGTTTTTTTTTACACTGAAAGTTTAAATATGAACTTAGTTGCCCTGTTTCTTTACAGGCGGTCTCCGCCGAGTTCAAGAATGATAGTGCAGTAGCTTTGACGAGAGCTGTGACCAGACATCTTCAGGAAGCTAACGAAAAGAAAGACAAAGATCAAAATTGGTGCGTATTCTATAGTTATTACTAATTAAGTTGAGTAGTTGAGTGTAAATGCATGCTCCCTAACCAGGAATACTCCAGATTTTAACAGTTTTATCAACATTTGCTAACACGATGTGTTTCCGCTAAACAGGTGGAAACTGCACGAGTCATGCATGTTGGCTATGGGTTGCGTCAAGTCACTTATTGTTGACAAGGTGACCGATGGTAATGTATCTCTTGATATGAAATCATTCCTCACCCAAGTGGTATTAGCAGCTCTACAGCATCCAGGTTTGTTGGTTTTATGATCTCCTAACTTCTTCATAAATCTTTATACGTGTATTCAAAATAAGAGTTTAGCGACAATATGAGCATCGAATTTAGCAAGAATTCAAGGGAAGCTGAGAATCATCGAGATTCTAAAACTGAACTTTTATATATAGATTTACCTATCCTTCTCTCTAGAAATAAATATCACAAATAGAAAATCGAAAGAAATAGAGATGGAATATTTTCGTGGTAACGTCACAATTTCAGAGATTCAAAACAGACACCGTCTATTGGCCATTTCTGAATTTTATTACCGCTTTGTTTGTTAAATTATTCAATTAATTCATTCGTTAAATTAATCATGCATTCCGAGGTTTTAAATTCATGATAAAGAAGTTATTTTTAAACTGAACTATCAAAGACAAAGGGTTTTGCAACAACAATTGCGATACTTAATAAATACTGTAGTTTTATTAAGATTCCAAAAAATGAAAGACAACTTTTTAACTCCCGAAAATGCTGTAACATTTCACAATTGTTCCAGGAGCGCGCGTTGAATAAGAGATGGAAATAGCCAACGAGGCGCGTAGCTCCGAGTTGGCTATAAATCTATTAGCAAACATTTAAGATACCGGATCTCCTTAAAATGAAATTATAAAAGCAAAATATATCTGTACAAAATAAAAAAAATGTTTTTGAAAGTCCACAAGCCTTCGAATCTGTCTCAGAGTCTTTGTCAAAGTGATGTCACTCTTGATGGAGATGCATGATAAAGGTATTGGTAGATTGGCGGCAGTTCGTAACCGCTGTCCTTATTGATAAATAAAGGTAGCTTCTTTGATCTTTATTTGTTGATTTTTGTCTATAAATCATGTCATGTTCAACAAGCGCGAATGGAATAATTGTTTTATTAAATTTCATGAGCTTTCCCAACCCTTCCATACTTGAAATCAGTTCCATTTCAATTTTACAAAACGTCTGCAACACTTTACAATCAGTTTCCATATATGCTCATTCGGCGTATGAGCTGATAACCGATATTGAGTAAACCAATCAGAACGCTAGAAACACAATATTCGAGAGTGAAAATTTAATATCCAACTTTTTTTTGCCTTCAGTTTCTCCGTTCTTAATTGGTCAAGCTCTTTGGGTTGCGAGCAGATTCACATCATTGATGTCGGAAGACCTGTTAGTTAGGTAAATGATAAAAATCAGAAGTCACGAGTTATCGTTTGTGTCACTGGCTGAGTGTGTGTGTGAATACCACGTGATCTAATTAACTTTAGGTTGAAATGTTTAATCGTAAGAAGAGTAGAAAGCTGACCTTAAAAGCGTTAGACCTTCGTCAGAACAACACGTTTGTATATCCACCGATTGCTAAACGAAGATTTTGTTTTTAGCTTTTTGAGGGCGGCTGTGGAAGGTCTTCAAGCAAATCAGGTTCCAGCTGTGCGGATATGTTCAGTTAGGGCGATGTTTGAGTGAGTACGCGAGAAATCGCAAGTAATTTTGTATTGACGAATTAAAGTTCTTAAGAAAATAAACAGTCTCAAAATATAGGTTAAACAAGAACCGGAGTTTTTTCGGCAACATTTCCTTACTTCTCCCCACATTCATTATGCATATATTCTATTCAAAAAAGAAACAATAACATATCACTGTGTTCAGTGTGAATGTAAGCAGTATTTTAATTTTACCAATTAAAAAAAGGAAGGTCTGCAATGTCTACAATGTCTACGGTGCTGAGCAAGGTCGGAATAGTTTCCAGTGTGTGTCAGCCGAGTTATAGACCCTTTACAAGATTTAAAATATTTTGCCTGCATTCAAATTTGCCCGCCAAGCCTCGGTTTGGTTAACATATTCTTTTGATTTAAAACTTATGAACGAGGCTGGGCGGGCAAATTTGAATGTAGGTAAAATAATATTTTTTTAATCGTGAAATAGATCTACGATTCTTTCTCAAAGGTATTTGTGTATCCAACAGTTTTGGTGTCGCTACTTGGCTTTGTATTGGTTACTCAATATAGAAAGCACCATATTTCCTGACGGAAAATCTTTTAGCTTTCAATCTCCATGAAAGGCAAAAGATTAACTGCAACTTGTTGTTTGGGATCGTACGGGTTTCGGAACGTTATGAAAAGCTGTTGAAAATTGAGTCTTGTACTGAAAAGCAATACAAAATGTTTGTGTTTTTAGTGGTTGCTCGCCAAACAAATTGATCACAGTTAAGATATTGGGCATTTACTCAATATATAGTAATATAGAAAATGTGATCGATTAATAGCGCCGAATGGGAGACGGCTTATCTAACGATCACGAAGTACACATGCGCTGTTTGTGAGCACGAAATCAATCGGGAGTATTTCGCAGAATACATGGATAAACGCATATTAAGCGATCTAATGCGCGGCACTTCTAGACGAAACCAAAAGCTAAATCGGTATCGAAAGTCTTTCGGAAATTCGAAGTAAGGGTTTTTCAAAGAGTGGTTATTGTTTGAACCGTGAATAGTTCCTTTTTTTCTTTTGCTTCGAGGAAACGATCGAGTAGATGCAAAGACCTTGGAACTCAATTTTCTTTATTTTAACAAAATCTTTTGTTAAAATAAAGTTCAATTGTCTATTGTACCTAATACCATTATTTAAAAAATACCAACCATCCATCAATGTACTTTGGATTCCCTAAGGGCTAAACTGTTTTTATAATTACTACAAATCAGGTACTATATACGTACTAGTATCAAACTTGAAGCCACTAATATGGGCACTAAGGCCACGTTGGTAGCGGGCATTACCCCTAAATCTACCATAGATAAAAAGTGAGCCTAATTCTTAGCAGCCATGGACAGCTGTTTCGGCATTTTTTGGGCCTCGTCAGCATGGCATAGCTAACAATCAGGCTCAGATTCCTACACAAGATTCTAAGTAAAAGTGAAGCGTTTTTTTATAATTGATTAGCAAACGTTTTGATTCAAGTTTTACAGAACTCTACTTTTTTCATTCACGTAACAATGGGAGCAAATATGACCTCGAAACGCCGAGTAAATGTAATTTGGTTATCAGTTAAAGTTTATAATTTGTTTTATATTAAAATCCCTGTTGATTTGCAGAACAATTTAACGCATAGCGGCCAGGTATACTTACTGTAACTAATATTCTTCTTTACTCAGGTTTTGTGCTCAGTTGAAATCTTCCCAGAGCACAAGACTTCTCGCTCCGTTCTTGCAGCCTATCATGGAGGCGCTGCTTTCAATGGCAACTCAGTTTACAGAGGATGTTCTTTCATTAGTTCTTGAATCTCTTCGAATCGTTATGTCGGTAAGAATTTCCCTGCCCTGTTTATTTTTATCTTTTTTGTGAAAGTCTTTTGTCCTTAACTAGACAGTAAAGCTGTGTTCTTTGAATACTTTTACTCGTCGAATATTTGTAGCCTTAATTAAAAAATGTAGTAAAATTATCAAATATTAAGTTGTTACAACAAAGAGACGCTCTTTGATTACTAACTATTTTAAAACTTTTAAGGGAATAATGTGTTTAAATTCTTACTTTTTGTAAAACGAACTCCGCAGTTGAAGTAAAATTTAGAATAAGAAGCCTAAAGAAGATTATGGGTTCAAATTCGTGACCTCTGTGAGTTTGATTTGTAGTAAGACAACGTTGGTTCACTATTTCTGGTTTATAATCACGTAGATTGAGTTCCTGCTCGATTTTATAGCTCATAAAAACTGCTTGAACATCAGCACGGATCTTGTGACTCAAGCACAAGGCTACCAGTTATTTACGAAGAGTGTCCGCATTGTTTTACCTTTAACAACCAAACATAATATTATCCCTTAAGATCTTGGGAAAAACTATTGGTGTTTTTAAAAAGTGCAAGAGAAAATTTGACAGTCTTGTAACTGAAGTAAAAAGAACTCAATCCCACTGTTAATCTGCAATACTACTCTGTTCGAGCGAAGGTCTTTATTTAAGAATTTTATTGTTAAGTTGTGTTTATATACAGTGTTTTATGTAATATATCAAACACGAGAGACAGTGTTTCATCACATTTGAAAACACTGAGAAGAGAGTTGAAAAAACGACGCGCAGCGGAGTATTTTTGATGAAAATTCGAGGTGTTTTGGAAATGTGATGAAACACTGTCTCGAGTATTTTATATATCTTCTCAATCGAAACTAAAACTAAGGAGTAAACGAAGAAATAAAATCGTAAAAATATATGCTAATTAAGATCATATTTCCAAACCACGGTCACGATTATGATTTCTTTTGTTTGAATTTGATGAATTATTAATGAGTTTGAGAATATTTATTTCATTGTTCTTTTGTGCAAATTGCCCTTTTCAGTATTTCCCGCGCTTTTCTTAGTTTTACTTTTATAAATGCAAATGTTTTGAAAAGTACTGCAACTTGATAATCACAGAAGTATGGTTGAAACGTCGTTTTACTTTTCCAATATTGAATTTTACAAGTTATTCAAAAATATGTAGTTATCTTGAACGCAGCTTTTTTCAGACTCCCCGATGAGCAAACGTTTGATGCGACCCAATGCTAAATAGTTGCAAGCTTCCTAGTTGGAGTGTCCAATACTAAATGGTTGTGAAATGTATGTTCTAAATGCTATCAGTGTAGTTTGAAGCAATAACAAGAAGCGAAAAAAAAAAGAAGTTTAAGTTTTCAGACAATCAAAAAACTTTTAAACACATTACGATATACATAGACAGAGTCGCAGTCTTGCATCTCTATTTCAGGTTGATCATAGTTTCACAGCCTCGTACGAGTCGCGTCTGAGTCCATTAGTAATTGCTTTATTCCTCAAGTATGCACACGGTAAGTTGAAAAGTTTGTGTAATCACCAATTACTTTTCAAATTTTGCTTAGCAGGGTACAAAAAAAAGTTTTTGTTTTTCAATAAGTCATCAGACTAGAGGATCATGTTTCGTTAAATGCTCAGAGCATTTTTTATGTGCTTTGTAGTTAAAACGAAATAGCGCCGTAACTGGTTGACAACGAACCAGATATCTGTATTTGTTTCAAACGTTTTGGCAGAAAAAACCTGAAATATTAACAACGTTTTAACAAATTTCTTTCCTAAAAATCTGATAGCCAAAGTGAAAATTCTGGTCAGGTTGACCCGTTGGTCTTATAATGCGATATGGTCTAATTCTAATCATTTTAGGCAGCTATTAAACAAAACCAAGTCCGTTTGGTGTTAAAAGAAAAAATGGATATTTCATCATGGTTGAAAGTATCAAAACGATATCATTTCTGTTTTGTTTTTTACACATTTGAATTCCTTTAGTTTTAGGGTTTTGATGATTGGATGTCTCTTCATTTCAGACGCTGCCATTGTACCACTGGTAGAAGATTTATTCAAGGAACTTGCAGAGAACGAAAGAACTAACAAAGTAAGTGTGATTACTGTCAACTAAAAACTTGGAAATTGTAAACTTGTTAACTCACTGGCATTTGAATAAAAAAATTCTGAAATACTTTAAATAAATCAAATTTTCCGTCCATCAAGCTAAAAGAACTCGTGATAAACGCGTCGATTGAAAACGCTAGTTTATTTAAAGTCTTTTAGAGTTTGGACCTATATTTTTACTGTTATGATTATGTATGATGTAATATTTACAAATAAAAAACGTTGCCGATAGGTCGAGAAAATATGCGTTCGTTAATGGAAGAATGCACGGATATTCAGTTAATATCATTTTTTATATTTGCAGTTATTGCAACAAAGGTTTCTTCCAACTGTTGTGAGTATATTCCAGGCTCCCCCGGACAAGACAGTTTTAGGCGTAAATGCGGTAAGTACGAAGCGTAGTTAAAAGAAATGATTTATTATTAAAAGCCAGATAACCATACGGATTTTTTACAAAATATAGAAGTGATTGTATCTTATCCAAATCATTCATCTGTTTTACAGATCTGTATGGATATACTAACTCACATTGTGAAAGCCACTAAACCACCATTCGAGGAATTTATGCTTAACACAGTTTTTCCTATAACTGTAAAAACTATACTCAGCTCAGACGACAACGCAGTCTTACAGGTATTTGCTTTTTTAATGTACACTGCTTTGTGTTTTTGGATGAAAAAACTCAATTAATTTGTTCCATTTAACCAGCTGTAAAAATAGCAACGAGTTAACGGAGATCAGTGAAAAAAAATGTATCTGTCCGGTCACCAATGACAAGTAATTTTTGCTTAATTCGAGCGTGTTGAAATTGCAAATTGTCATCCGGTTGGCGAGTATAAATAAAAGTGTGTTTTTTTAAAATTTGGTATCAGTTTGAAAAGCATTGCTTTAGATCGCCAAGAGTAAAATCTCTGTTAGTTAAGTTGAAAGAGATAAGACAGAGCAAAGCTGAATTTCTAATCTATATTTTGTTAAAACTACATAAACCTTTTTTGGGTCAGAGAATTTTTTTACTAAAACCTTAGTTTTATTCCTCCATGTTCCGATCTAGTAAAATCTAAGAAGGGTGAGTGATTTTAAAATGCCGTGATCGCCTAATTTGCCAAAGGTTAAAAAATTGTTATCCAAAACTGGTTGACCTAGATGGAAGCAGTGATCTTGCATGAATAAAAATGATTTTCATCTTATAATGGTAATATATAAAGGCCTCAAGGTCTGTCTGGACACGTACAACAAACAGCTGAACACAGTCGGTATTGCATTAAGGGCATTTACTTCGTGTAGAGAACACAGAAATTTGAACCAATCAAAAGAGAGATAAAATTCACCCAAAACTTTTTTCAACCAATCACAGATCTTGTTTATAAAGGGTGTAATCAGTGAAATACGTTTTCGTAGACCTGTTATGAAATGGTATTTACGAAACCAGCTTTCTTAGCAGTGCATGGTCTGATGCTAAACAAATTTTTTGTGTGTTGATAATCTAATCTATTCTCATGAGGAAAGGGGCATTATACAAATCGTTAATCGTTATTTTTTATTTTTATCGTTTAGAGCGGTGGCGAGTGCATGCGAGCGTTTGTCATTGTAGGAGCTGATCAGTTGCTGCCATGGTTCGTAGATTTCATTTTTTCCTTCATTTGTTCACTCTGTCATGGTTCAACAATATGATGATGATAATTTTGATTAGAATAAACACATTCACTGTGAGTGCTGTTGCTTTTGGAAATCCAAGTCTTCTTTTTTTGACCTGTTATATCTTGTAAGTATTCTTGGTTTGACACGCTGCACGTGATGGTCACTCACTGCATGAGGTCTTCTTGGGAGCTGTATCCGCAGCTCCAATTAATGTCTCTTAGTAAATAGGTTCAAAGCAGCCTTTTGAGCTCCCCATCAAATAAGTATATCAGGTAGAAGAGCCGTTTGGTGTAAGACCTCATCATGGCGTTGAGCTGAAATAAGGGTAAAGCGATCGCCCGTGGCTGCCAACTTAAAGATTAATACGGTGTATGAAAGCAGGTTTAGATTCTTGCCAAAAAGTCTGAAGAAGTGCGAAATCCAAGCCCTGTCTTTAGTGCAATGGTGTAATGCTCACTACCAACAACGTGACCTTAGACAGTGCCGACGGATATTAATGGCTGGAAATACGTAATACTTAAACACATGTGCTACCAGTTACTGTCTCAAGTGCTTTTATTTATTTTACAAGTAATGGAACTAAAGCTTTTGCACTTTGAAAGTATGTTATGCTTGCTTAGCTTGTTTTAAACAGCAGCGAATGCGACGAACTCGGAAGAATTTTTTGTTAGCAATTTAAGAATAATAATTCCATTTCGCTTCGAAAAAAAGAAATCCTTGCAAAATTTTACGACATCATAATTTCTCTTGAAGAGGTGCTATGGTATTTTTGAATCTTGTATGACCGTCTCTTGTTTCTTGCCTAAACTGTTATCCCTACTTATATCATTACCATGCGCTTCTAATGTCGTGTTTCCGTAGGCGTGATGCGCAAGGCAATAACGGGTTATCTTACGTTGTACGGGTGACGTCACATCTCCTCGATCCCAGGGGACCAGAGTTTACAGCGTCTTTTGTTGGCCGACTGGTGTCAACTTTAGTTAAGAAAGTTAGTGATATTTTGTTTTATTGTAGTTTGCATTGCTGATATTATTAATGCTGATGATGACGATGTGATGATGATAGTGATGATGATAGTGATGACGACAGTGATGATAGTAATGACGATAGTGATTATAGTGATGATAGTGATGACGATGTGATTGTGGTGGTGATGATAGTGATGACGATAGTTATGACGACAGTGATGATAGTGATGACGATAGTGATGATGATAGTGATGACGATAGTTATGACGACAGTGATGATAGTGATGACGACAGTGATGATAGTAATGACGATAGTGATTATAGTGATGATGATAGTGATGATGATAGTGATGACGATGTGATTGTGGTGGTGATGATAGTGATGATGATGTTAATGGGAATGACGGTTGCAAAATTGATAATGATAGAGATAGTTTTTATGACTTGCTTGTTTATATGATGGTAAATAGTCATAATGCTGATTGTAAATGATAAAAATCTTGATATTTTTTTTCTTTATTTCTACTATCCTTTGATTCTTACCAAATCATCTTCACCTACTCGGTAAGTAGGTATCCAAGAAATAACGTAAGAGGTCCAAAGAATGGAAACATCTTCATACGTTTTTGGTTCCCTGATGTCTTGTATCCAACGTTTTTAATTTCACTTGAAAATAAACAAAACCGATCGGATGCTTGGTAATGCGTTGTTTGCTTTAATTTTCGCACCACGTGCACGTTATCGTTCTTGAAATCGTTGATTGAATTGTAACATGTCTCTAGGTTGGTCCAAATCTGGGTGAGAACCTGGACCTGATATTAAGAGGGGTGTTGAGCAAGTTACAGCAGGCTGAAACCCCAAGTGTTATACAGGTAGGTAGCGTGCTGTATTGTTTTACGTAGACCTATCTGGAGGCAAAAGTGCCAAATCTGTCCATAAGAGTCTCACATGTTCATTCCGGATTAAGGCGTGTCTTCTGTGTTACGGATAGAGATAAGGTTTATGTTTTTGTTATGAAAGAGAAACACTGAAAAAACCGTGTCGGTTAAAGGGTGTTATGTTGGTAAACGTGTTAGGCTGGTCGGGGTGATTGGTATGGTGTGGTTGATGTGTGGTTGGGTTGATCGGTGGTGAGGTTGATGGGCGGTTGGGGATGATAGGGTTAAGGGGTGTTAGGTTGGTAAACGTGTTGGGCTGGTCGGGTTGTGGCATGGTGAGGTTGATGTGTGGTTGGGTGATCGGTGGTGAGGTTGATTGGCAGTTGGGGATGATAGGGTGGTAGGGATGATGGGGTAAAGGAAAGAATAAGAGTCTAAAAAAGAATTGATTCAATATTAGTCTGAGGTACAAAAAATGTGTAACGAGTTAAAAATCCAAAACTATAAAGTTGATATTCTGGGTTGAATATATTGTATGGAATACCCATCTTTGAAGATGTGTACCTGTATGGGCGAAAGCAAAGTTTATAGTATTACATTTTGTTTCTGTTTTCTTCACAT
Source organism: Isaurus tuberculatus (assembly GCA_025447995.2). Taxonomy (NCBI): domain Eukaryota; kingdom Metazoa; phylum Cnidaria; class Anthozoa; order Zoantharia; family Zoanthidae; genus Isaurus; species Isaurus tuberculatus. The sequence goes on along the minus strand of JAOEHV020041883.1, from coordinate 3,350 downwards.
ATTCAGTCCCTTGTTATGGTCTTCGTATCGCTGTTAAATCACCAGCTGGAAACGATCCTAGAATTTCTTAGCGGTGTTCCAGACCCACAGGGAAAGTCCGCTCTACACTTCATTATGACCATCTGGTGTGCAAGACAACCGGAGTTTTATGGCGTGTATGATAGTAAAATTAGGTACTGAAGCTTTGTGAAAGTATTAATCTCCATCTCAGTGCCATGAATTTCAGGTTATAATAAAATATTTTCTTCTAAATATAGTTCCTTTTTTTTCTCCAGTATTGTAGCAATGGGGAACCTATTGAAGCACTATGTCAATACAACAGACAAAAGACTACAAGAAATTATTGTAAGAGGCGAAAGAACCTTTCAGCAAAGCGAAGGTACGGACCTTGATCATCAGTACCATAATCAACACCAACATCACCATCACCATTAATATCAGCACGACCACCACCATCATTAACATCATCATTACCATCAACATCATCATTACCATCAACATCATCATTACCATCAACATCATCAACACCATCAACATCATTATCATCATCATCATCATCATTACCATCAAGATCATTACCATCAACATCATCCTTATTATCACCATCATCAACATCATTATCATCATCATCATCATTGCCCTCAACATCATCACTGATTACAACAAATAATTACTGGCCTTTGGTAAACCTAAAAAAATTTCTTTTAATTAGTTTAAAGATCGGTCAGTTTTGGAGAATTTCCGTTTTAAAGAAAAAACAAATGAATAACGTCATAAGGTAGGTAATAACAAAAATTGAGCAAAATGAGTTTAATTTGTGCCTCTGTAAAATTAAGATTTTGTCAAAGCATGTCACACGGGGCTCAAAAATAAAGCATAGCAGTTAAAAGCAGATTTTAAATACATACAAAGCACCCACACAAAATATGAAAAGAAGGGCGTTTTGTAACTAATATTACCGGCAAAATGTGAACGAGACCAAGCAAAATGCCACTGTTTCATAATAAAATTCGGAAAGAGTCATGCAAATTTAAACTTTGTTTTCGCGAACTCGAGACTCGAACTGTAATCCACACACCATTCCGTAGTTAGCTCAGTATTCTTAAAATACTAGATAATAATACTTATTAACCGAGAGTGAGGTCATTGCAGGGAAATCTCAGACCGAGGCCTTGTTGTAATGACCGAGCAATAGCGAGTCTTGAATGTTGTGCATTTCCTTATCGCTTTTTCTGATTTTCGTTTGAAGGAATCCGAACGCGGTCGAAAGCGGCGAACGGTAAGAGTATTATTTACATTGTTTTTATTTTTTTATCGCCATCATTTATTTAACATCTACTGTAGAATACATTCGCTGACCTAAGCGGTTAATCTTAAGGCTGCCTGCGTGAAGCACATGCTCATTTGGACTGAGAATTCATCTACAAAGTATTTTGGTCATAAGATTACAGAATATTAAACTTAAATGGAACCTCCACTGTAAAACATTGTAAGAATAAATTGAAAATCTCTCTTACCATATATCTGTTTTTTACTGCAAAACTGATAATTATACATATTAGGGTAAAAACTGACTAATTTGAGTTGAACATTTTTTTTGTGTGCGAGCGGCCATCTTGGAAGTGACGTAACTTGGTTGCAGTGCCAATCCCTTTACTCATTCTTTTCCATTGTATCAATTAAGAGTAGAGACTGGCACTACCGTACGTTAAAAAAGTAAACGTCTCAGTTTTATTAGTTACGATTTCAGCCCCCGAGCAATGGACAATGATTCCTGTTCCTGTCAAACTCTTTAAACTGCTTATCAACGAACTGGGTCATCAACTGGAGAACAATCAGTCGGCGCAGGAGGAGAATGTTGAAGACACTGACTCTGATGAGGTCAGTCTGACTTAAAGGAATTTTTATGAAAATTGTTGGTGCCTGTGTGCTTGCGTGTGCGGGTGTGCTTGCGTGTTAGGGTGCGTGTGCGGGTGCGCTTGCGTATTAGGGTGCGCTTGCGAGTGCGCTTGCGTGTGCGGGTGTGCTTGCGTGTGCGGGTGTGCTTGCGTGGTAGGGTGTGCTTGCGTGTTAGGGTGCGTGTGCGGGCGCGCTTGCGTTTACGGGTGTGCTTGCGTGGTAGGGTGTGTTTCCGTGTGAAGGCTGTATGCCGGGACCTTGACCATTAAGCCTGCTAAAGTGAAAAGCTTTCAGCAACTGTTTCTCTTGCGCACGGTTTTGAGATACAAGTCTGTATTCACAATAGTCAGCCTTTATATAAACAGTCCTGTTTTCCGTATAACTTTGAAAAGTAGTTATTAAACAGCTGTTATGATTTCCAGTGATTGTTTCTTTTGGTTTTTTCTTCAGGGAGATAATGGTTGGGAGGACGACAACGGAGATGATGACGTTATGGGTGTGCCCCTCTCCTCTTTGCTTGAGATGTATGCGCCCGCGTCTCAGTACCCTGGTTAGCGGTTTGTCATTTTCCATAGACCAAGTTTGAATTCAAGAGTAGCAGCAAGCTAGTATCTTCCAGCATGACACGAACATGTTGGCAAACGAATTGGTTATTTAAAAAGGTGTTGGATTTGACTCAGGAATTAACCAAGGGAGATTTCGTTTGTGAATGCAGGGAAAATCACACCCAAATCAAATGCACTCTTTACTGAGCCGTTTGCCTCGACGGTTATATTTTATCTGTCATATATTAATAATCTAGTTTGTCCCTCATTGTCGTATTGCATTTTTTTATGTTATTTGACTGCAGTATGCTTAAGGATAATTGTTCGAAATACTTATTCTTTTGTTTCTTAAAAAAGTTATCATAAAATTAATTTTTACTAAGAATTTATTTCATTATTGTATTTGCTTGTTCAGGCTTCTCGGACCTTTTTGGTGAAGATGTAGTTGATGAAGATGGAGACGACCCTGAAATCAAAGAAGATCCAATTTACCTTATGGACATTCAGGTACATCTAAAGGAAGGGTTTCAATCTTTATATAGGAACTCTTCAAAAAGGTCCTCGGCTCTGCCGAGATTCGAATATTTGTATGACCATCTTTCCGTAAAAGCTGATTCAGCAATCCATATTTACGAGGTCTGTAAGTAGGGTACTAGTCTTTGTTAGGAGCTGACCAGCGATGGATTAGTGTCGCGTTTCGGGAGCATCAAAGAATCATTCGCTTATCACTACATTAACCGGAGATAAGTAACGCCCCCTTACTTTAAACTTGAGGGAAATGATGAAAGAATGAAGGCTAAAGACTGACTGCTTTTATTGTTTTCGGGTATTAAGAATGGCTGCCTGTCAGAATCGAGAATCGTCCGTCAACGACCATTTTTGCGGATCGCTCATATTTTGCCCAAA
>JAOEHV020041774.1:0-17451 GCA_025447995.2 Isaurus tuberculatus | reverse complement strand
TAAAATTTAGTAGTTTAGAACAGGGTATCAAAATCAAGCCATTTCTTGTTTAGAACAGGGTCAGGTTTGTGAAGGTCTAGAGGCACATCCCCATCCGAAATTCTGGTGAGTACCCCCCCCCCCGGGCTTCATAGACAGTAAATGGGTGCATAGCTGGTGGTTTGAATGATGGATTGGTGTCTAGATGGGTGGGTGGGCAAAAAAAATAAATAGAAGATAGATGGATGGTTGGGTAAACCATAAACAAAAATGGGTTGGTAAACAGTTTCTAAATTGATAGATGGGCCAGTGGGTAGACAATAGATGAGAGAATTGTTTAAAGGATGTTGCTGATGAGCAGATTGACAGTAAACAGACAGGTGTGAAGAGGTGTGTTGGTCTAGATTTATGAACAGATGGAATGGCAGCAAAATAATTAACAGAGTGATAGTTTGAGCGTGCAAAAGGCCATGAAATCATGTAATCTTGTTTACCAATTGGCCCAACAGGTGGCTGATGAAATCTTCCATGTTTTATAGCAGTTTCAACCCTTTGTATCAAGTCTGGCACCCAGCCTCCAAACAAGCTGAAGCGATTACTCCTACTTCCTTGTAGGTTCTGTAAATCTCTCTGTGCTTGGTCCAGGTGTCTTCTGGCATCTTGTCTTTCACTCCTAAATTGAAAAATGTTCTTTAACTTTTGTAAATAGGACAATCACATGACGTTCGGAGGGCATATAGTTTACAAGGGTTACAAATAAACTATATGCTCGACAAAGGTCATGTGATTATTATTATTATCAATACACAAAGCCAAATCGTAGAAATTTATCGTCATCATCGTCAGCGTCATCATCGTCAGCATCATCATCATTGCCATCGTCAGCATCATCATCGTCGTCATCATCATCATTGCCATCATCAGCATCATCATCGTCGTCATCATCGTCAGCATCATCATCATCATCGTCTCATTGGCTGAGAGAAGTTCTTAGGGGTCTCTGCACCCAGTCAGAATCAGGGCGGCAAATGCATTTACAGCCCGCTCATTTACCGTTTGGCCCGCAAAAGGGCGAGTTTTACAGAGGGCAGTTTGTCATTTGGCCACGAGTATTGATAATAATTTTCCTTTAACCAATAAAACTTATGTTCTGAGTGTCTAAGTTATACTGATTGTATCCTAACAACTTCCTTATGAAAACTTTTCCTTCAAACTTTTTAAATGGTTTGTACTCAATCATTCATTTTTCAACTCTCTTCCCAGTGCTTGGAAATATGATGAAACACTGTCTCTCATGCTTGATATATTTCATTACATGAAGATTAATTCAGGAAGTATTTACTTGAGTTGGTAGAGTTTTTCCCTTATTCTATTGAGAGATTGTTCAATCTGTCCTCTGTGGTGAGTAGTTGTTGATAACAGGTTCTCTGATGCATGCAGTTCTTCACGTTTCTGTTGAAGAGTCTCTTCTCTATACCTTCTCTCTGATTCCAGGTCACGCATAGCTCTGTGATGATCAATAGTTAAGTTCAGTATGGAAAAAAAATTACATAATTAGCAAATTTCTTTTTAAACTATCTTATCAATGATTTTAAATTTTACGGGTTTCTAAGCAAGTTATGTAAATCAATAAAGTGTCATTGCTTTGCCATTGCGTGAAAGAATCTTGTTTTTAAAAGTTAAAATATTATTGAGTGGAAGAGCATCATTGTAGGTCGGAGAGTTTTTGTGCTAATAAAAATACTATCCTTGGAAAGGAACTTGTTTTTGATGTAATGAAATTTTCTTTAAAAAGTTGAAAAGAGGATATATAATGGCCTAGTAATAACAGTAGTAGTAGTAGTAGTAGTAGTAGTAGTAGTAGTAGTAGTAGTGGTAGTAGTAGTAAAACTGGTAGTAGTAGTAACAGTATTGGTAGTAGTAGTAGTAGTATTAGTAGTGGTAGTCAGAGGTAATATCAGTTGTTCAACTAGTTGAAATTGAAAAACTGCAGTATGTAATTATAGTAAACTAAATTATTTTACAATCAAGAAAACTCACGTTGACTTGATTTCTTGAATTCGTTCTTCTAGCTGTTTCTTGTCACAACTGGCTGACCTCTTATCCTGGCCGAGCTTCCTTATTTTTGACTAAAGTAAAACAAAACAAATCTAGAGTTCAAAATACTATAATTATCATTAAATTTTTAGTTGTTCTGGTAAGGTCTAAATTACAAAACTCATTCTTTCATCAATATGCCTGGTCAAGAGGTCAAATGAGAAGGTTTGTTGTCTAATTAAGGCCCTGTTTATATGATCATGGGTTGAAGGATTGTCCCTTCCAGCTGGGACAACTTGAACTGCAGTTTATATGAGGTTTTGAACCCAGGACAACTTTGCCGTGTGTTTACATGGAAAATATCTGGCCCGGGGCAAGCAATCAAATGCAAGAAATTTTAATTATAAATGCTCAAGTTGTCCGGGAAAGACGGGCCAAACTGTTTATATGGAGAAAGTTATCTCGGGTTGAAGAGATATCTTGCCTCAGCTAGGCAAGTTATCTCTGGCACCCGAGACAACCCTTTGTCCAAGGATGTCATATAAACGGTTGGTTGCATTTTACAGAGAAATGTATGAAAAGTTATCTCGCCCAGAGTAACTCAGTTAAGTGAGATATCCCTTCGTCCCGAGACAATTTTTTCTATATAAACGGGCCCTAAACATTTCATTAATAACTAGACTCTCAATTAAATGAACTGTTTACTCAAGTCCCAACAAGGCCAGAGAATCAAGGTTCAAGTGTAACATGCAATAATTTTACCTGTTTAACTCTCAGGACATTCTTTTTTTGTTTCAGCTCTGAACCGATTGCCTGTTGCTGGTTCTGCAATGCCTGAGCTTCTTCTTTGATTTCATTCTCTTGTTCTCCTGCAGCTCTCCATTCATTCTCAAGGGCTGTAATTTCTGCCTGTGAAAGAGACAAGTAGAAGAATTATTATAACCTCAAAGCCTATCTGAAAAGTTTGGAATGGACAAAAAATTCTGTATATATCATCTTTTTTTAGCTAAAAAATAGCTACAGCAAAATCCTTTTTTTCAAGCCTAGAGGCTCATTTAAGCTATGCTTTTCCCTAGTTTCTATAGCACCAAGCAGATGAGAGTCAAAGACTCTCACTGGACAGGACACTAACCTAATGCAAGTTAGCTTCCAGCAAAAGTTGGTACTCTAATTACCACTTTGAAAAGGATGAAAAACAGAGTCATTTTTCGCAGAAAAGGTCACAAATATGTTCAAAACTTAGCAGAGCTGATGGTGGCATGGTTGACACAGTTGGTGAAATCTATACCTTCCAACCACAAGGTCCTGGGTTCAATTCCTTGCTCTACGAAACTTGAACATTTACAGTGTGATCTTTTCCGTCAAAGCTTACTCAGCTTTCCATCCTTAAGAGGTCAGTAAATGAGTACTTACCAGTTTCGGCTGGGAACTAACCTGCACTAAACAATTTAAATAAGTGCATGGGCCACTAGGTTCATTATAATATTTAGCTTTTTTTTAGCAGAGCTGGTCATCAAACCCTGGACCTTATGGCTGAAAGAAAGAGATCTTACCTACTGTACTGCATAAGAAAAATTATTTAACATAAATTAATTTACTTAATTGTCAGGAATGCAGAGTTTATGTGATTGATATTAATACTGGTCCAAAATAATGTTGTATTTGTCATTATATAATAAGCCAAGTTATTCTCGCATTTTGATTGGTTCTCACCTATGATCTATTAGAGTACAGATGCACGATTGACGTCACCATTACAAAGTTTATTTTTAATTATATAAGACTAATCTAGAATTCCATTTTTTGTGCGTGCCAGTAATAGATCACAGATCTATGATGTCAAACTGTGGTAAGAACATCAGTGACACACTTGGCTAACACCTCGTGTACAACTTTTTTGTTCTTACCACAGTTTGACCTCATCTGTGATCTATTGCTGAATAGACGCATGCTAACATGGAATCTATTTGCTAATTTAATACTTTTAGTCTAGCACTTACCTGGAACACACCAATTTTTTCATCATATCTGGGAAGTTTATCCTTTTGCTCTTGAACAGCTTTTTCCATTGGAGGTACTTTCTAAACAAACAAACAAAAATTATTTCCATTAAATATAACAACTAATATCAAGAGCAAAATTCAAGGAGTTTTTCAAAAGTGGGTGCCAAAAAGAGAAATTTTCTAGGAGCAGTATGAACCCTGCACTTGATTTTATAAATATTTAATATCCTTAACTGTTTCAGGATACAAGACTCAAATTTTACTTTTACAATATGGTAACGATTCACATTTTTATCACTTCATATACCCAATACGAGCATACCCTTTCAAGTTCCACTACTTCAGCCCACACCCTCAATTTCTTTAGTTCCTCTACTTGCTCCTTCATGTTCTTAAGCTGTGCAATATCCTTGTATTTATCTTCCAATCTTTTCACATGACTTTGCATTTCTGGAAGGGTCTAAAAGAATAACAACTAACAGTGGTTTGAATTGATGAAATTTTAAGTTACAGCCATTTTCATTTACATAAGCATGCTGGCAGTTTGTTTCCGATGTTGTACTTGGCTTGACTTGACTGTTTGACTGGACTGTTTGACTCAAATTTTGTTGGCAACTGCTTTAAAAGAAAGGCTTTTGATTGATGTCCACCAAAAACTAGTTCGATAAACAAACTGCAGGACCGTATGTGTAATAGAAATGGCTGTAGTAAGCAGCAAAACTATAAAATCCTTCTAGTAAAGACAAACAATTTTTCTGACAGAGTTCAGGTCTGCATAATATTAAGTTTCTCAGTACCATGATAAAGTTTATGCTGTTTCCTTGCTGTATCATGAGAAGATAAATAAATAAATACTTTTTTTTAACCTTTTATGTGCAAGGAGCCAGAGGCTCATGTACAAATGGTTAATGGCACACATTTTATCATGAAAGTTGTTTCTAAGGAGGGAGGAAAACCAAGATCCTGGAGAAAAACCCTTGGAGTCAGATTGAGATAGACAAATCTCAGCAGACCCCAGGAGTGTCCAAAGTGGTGGGAGGTGTGAGTGATAACCACTAGGACAACCTGACTTCCCTGAGAATGGCAATAAAATTTTAGTTGATTTGTTGAATAATGATGACTGTTTATATTCAGCAACATGTTCAGCAGTTGGTTCAAGTCTTAGCTTTACCACCAACTAAATTTTTTTTTAATTTAAAGATTTTGTGAGCTCTTTGTCACTAATCTAAAACTATAGAACAAGAAGATGAGCATCAGCTTTAATGCTTTAAATACTTATTAAAAGATTACTAGATTTTGTTGTCCCAGGGACATTGTTTCCAAAACCTCTTCAGCAATGGATGCAGCAGGCAACGAACTCCATACCAATTTTACTTACCTCAGATTTTCTGGAAAGTGTGTTTTTGATAACACCCTGTTGCTCAATAATGTGCTGATAGTCAAAGCTCATCTGCTCAAGCTGGGTGGCTTTCAAGAAAAACTACAAAACATAATATTAATACATTGAGAAACTAGAATATTGATTTTCCAGGCTTACTGGGATGTTGCAAATAGTCAAGAAACCAGCAAATGCAAAACTAAAGATATGAACATCAATAACAAATTATTCTAAAAAAATGGGACCATAAAATGAGTCCGCTTAATTAAAAAGTCTGGATAAATGAGCTTGGGGATAATGAAGGTTCGATTGTGTATCGTTTTAAGATTTTTCAAGTTTTTACTGGAGCTGTACCTTGTACTTGTCTTTTGGATCTGATGAATTCAGAAAGTTTCTACTTGTGTCTTGATTTAGCACAGACACTGGGTTGTCAACCTGAAAACCAGATAAACTATATTTATTTATAACAACAGACCATTCCATATTTTATAAGGCAAATCAAAGTAAAGAATGTTCATATTATTGCTGTAGCAGGGTTTTCAATAAAAGCTAGTGGCTGGTGAAATTTGCTGGATATTTCATCACCATGTAAGCATGGACTAAGGAGCTGATTCAATTTTAGTTGGTCTTTAGTTGGTGATTTAGGTTTGATGAAAATACTACCTGGATGTTAAATTGGTCCAATATGTGGTTTAGTTCATCTTTTTTCTGTGATATCACTTTTCCTAAAATTGAGAAATGATATTGAGTATAACAAATTATCATTATCCCCATAATAATCACCAATACCATCATAGTCATAGTTATCATTATTATTGAGATCATCACTGTCATCACCATCAGTCACAATTACCAACATTGACATCATCTTCATTATCACAAACATCATCATCATCAGTACCATCATTGTCATAATTACCAACATTGACATCATTGTCACAATTACCAACATTGACATCATCATTGTCATTATCACAAACATCATCAACATCATCAGTACCATCATTGTCATAATTACCAACATTGACATCATCATTGTCACAATATTACCAACATTCACATCATCATCATTGTAATTATCAAACATCATCAGTATCATTGTCACAATTACTAACACTATTGACATCATCATCGTCATCATCACAACCATTATCATCACCATCAGTATCATCATTGTCACAATTACCAACATTATTGACATCATCATCATTGTCACAACTACATTATTGACATCATCATCGTCATCATCAATCATCATCATTATATCTGTACCATCACTGTCACTATCACCATCATTTTCATCTTCACTATTATCATTCTCATCATCTTCACCATCATTTATTTCATTAGTTAACACACAATGTAAAATCATTTCCATTATCATTAACAAAATTTCCATTGACATTTTTATCATCACCACCAATTATCATCATCATCATCATCATAAAATACTAAAAAACTTAAGAGAAGGTTGAAAGCTATCAAGAGACAGCAACGCTATTGTGAACCACAAAAAATTGTTGTTATTAAGATGGTAACATTCAGAAATGCTGATTTAATCAACTCTAGGTTAAAGTTTTTAATCAGTGCTATACTTAAGTAGAAAAAGAAGCTGAGGTTTGAGTTTTAGCCCATCCTTAGTATAATTATAATAACTATGACTTCTTTGGAATTGGCCGAAGTGTCTGAGCAGGTGTTACTGGTCACACGCCAACTGGTTTTGAAGACCCTGATCCTGACTGGAAAAACTGACAGAACATTTTCAATTTAGTAACTGAAAGACTTCTTTATGATCTTCACTTAGAATAACACAAAAACTCTCAAACTTTTTACCTGTATCTGACTTGATTTTATATGAACTACTCCCATCACTGTTGATTCTTCGCTCTACTGTAATTGATGGCCCATACAACTGGGGTTGATATGCATCCTGCCCTCTGTTTCTTAGTTTTATCAAAACCTGAGCAGAACTGTAACAAAAAAATTATCACAACCAATTACAGGTTAACAGTCAAAAGGACTTTGTGGACATTTCTACATTTAGCAAATAACTGGCACAAGCTCTGTTGAGCCATGGGAAAACCATCAAATGAATAAAACGAGGAGGATGAAAAAAGAAGTCTCAAGATTGGACTGAAAGAAGATACAGAGCAGAGATTGATTGAAGGAAAAAGTAACGATTTGGCCCTTGTTTTAAAGGCTTTTTTTCTAACACATTTTATTTTTTACATTATTTCACAATAACTTCATGGGGCTAACAGCAAAAGCAAGAATGTGAAAATCCTAAATATCTAATTCGTTGTCATCAATTTTTAACGTTGAGTATCTGTTACAAAATCAACTTTACCTGCATTTTTCATTGATAAAACCTTTAAGTGAGCTGCCACGATTTGTAATTGTAGCCTTTCCACCCAAACCCACAACAAGACCAGTAAGAATTGCACTCTTACCACCTGTGTTAATTTATATCAAAAATTAAACCAGAGTTAGATTTAATCTTTTAAAATCACTAACAAGTTTTGCATTTAAATGAGTAATAACTGAACAAAAATAGCATCGATTGCCTTTTTTGAGTTTGTAATTAATAAACATATACTACTTACTTCTAGTCTTTAGAATTACTTCTAGTCTTTAGACTTACTTCCATTGCGGCCAATTATGAAGTTGACATTTGGTCCAAAAGGAACTTCAAGCATGGTATGACACATAAAGTTGACGAGTGTAATTTTTTCAATAATTCCACTTTCAGCTTCATTCTGCAAGGAAACGATAATTCTTACCTTTTACATACCTTGGAGTTATAAAAGTCTATCATAATTAGCAGCAACTTGTCTTTTTTCTGTAACTGTTATGATGTACAGTATCATCTATCAATTATCACATGTAGCTTTGTTTCTTCAAAAATGAAAGATTTCTTACTGGAAATTTTATGTGCAATAAGAAGAACTTTTAAATTCCTGTACTTGTGAAGTATTCTGTAATACGTGTTGCTCCACTATCCAAGATTTTCCTAAGATTTTGTTCAAATGATCAACAAATTACACTGTGTAGTTGTGGTCTAATGATTTCCTGTAATGCGGACAACTGCCCCTTGGTGTGGTACCATGTGGACTGAGTTGGTCTCACAAAGAAAACTGAGTCCACTGGATCCTGGTTTTGCCAGCTGTGTCTGTGAGCACTGATTCTACAAACTTATTGGATTCTGAGCCAATGTGTTTGGTTGTGTGAGTGAAACAAAAATCGAAAATGACTACTAACAGTAAATGTTTTATATTACAGAATATTGTACAAGAAGCAGTGTATGCAGATCCGCTGTAAATCATTATCATGTTTGTCAGGGCTGTATAAACACATTTTCAAATACTATTGGTGGGTTTCATAAGGTTTCAGTTGGTTTCCAATGGGGACATAGTCAAGATATAAACGCCTCCAAGAGGCATTTGTTGGGGGTGGGGGGTGGGGGCGCTTCATTGACATCGTGTACAACAATAATATAATTAACAACGATCGGTGAAACTTCGATCGCTCCGAAAGGAGCGGTTTATTATACAAAATAACGCACTAATAATAATCTAAATAAAATCTAATAAAAAGTCAATTGAAGTTTTTTTGTTAATCGGCTCGAAACAGAGCGGTTTATTATACAAAATAAAAGCACAAAAACCTATTGCCATTTCGGGCATTAGTTCTGCAATTATAGTGAGCACAAATGCTAGAAGGAAGAGCATTTTCAGCCATCTTATAGGCCTTGTTAACAACATACGTGAAAGTTCTGCAATCGAGCAAGCTAGCAGGAACTCACGCCAAGTTTCCTTACCTTTGATACTTCAAAGCCTGGTTGCTGGGAACAGTTTAATTCGTCTCGCTGTTCTTCTTCGTTATCTGAGATTCCATCTTGTTCGGCCGGGGACTCATTCCTGGTACGCTTCGCCCGACTTCCCTGTTCATGGTCTTCATCATCTTCTTGTTCTTCAGCTTCTTCATTTCGTCTTCGTTTGCTACGCGCCATATTTGCTTTTCACAACCCTAACGGCTTTTAAATTGACAACAAATATTTTATTCCTGAGCCTTTATTTCTCCAAAAAGACGAGATGAAACCCTTTTAAGGCAGACTCCTTCCTTTTATTGATGAAACCTTCGAAACATGTGGTAAACATGACAGGACAAAAAGGCGCCAACAAGCAAATATCTGTCACGTGAAACATTGAATTTCGTTTCCAGGATTACGCGGTTTTCACATAGGAACGAGGTCAAAAACAATTTTAGTTTCCCTTTTGAAATCTATAATTTACTTTGTATATTTTTTCCTTTATTTAAAAAAAAAAAGAAATGGCAGACAGTGGATGGGATGCATTTGGATCTTCATCTAAGGAAAAGGTATATAAACTGGAATTAATCAAATTATAGTGGTTTTTTTTACTCCTTTCAACGAATGAAATTCTTCTGTCTGTTGAAGAATTTCCGGAATAAGACAAATTTTAAAAGTATTTGAATTACTGTGGATTTTGTAGCTTTGAAGTCAGTTGAAAGCAGGTCATTGACTAGTGAGCATCAAATACTGTCAAAAACGATTGTAGAGGCCTGGATGATTTCTAGGATTCAAACAATTGTAAATCTGTTTAATCATTAACTATTTCATGCATATGTTATTTATCTTCTCACCAATTTTTTTCTGATCCATAGGAGAATATTGATGACGATAATGATGATGACTGGGCTGATTTTGGTGGTTTTGAGGTGAGATATCTTGTTATACATGTATCGTCTGACTTCTAATTGGGTTTCAGACACATATGGTTATTATATCATATGTAACAATTATTCAAATTACTGTTATGGTGTCTATAATCATCATGTTTATTTTTTACTAGTCCGCTGTCCCTATCACAGACTCAAATGTGTCGTCAAAAACTTCAGGTTTGATTTCATGGGCTGCGTCATTTCCATCTGCACCAATTTCACTTCCTACCAATCAAGAGAAAACTTCCACTACTAATCAGGAATTGAATGATGGCAAATCCCCTTTCACAGCTGTTTTTCCAAATGCTGCCGAGAATGAAAGCAAAGCAGGCAATGGTCAAGATAGCATGTCACAGTCATCAATATTTGCTGTTCTACCTGACTTTAACACAACATTTCCTGATAAAGAGAATAATATCGGTGAAGAAAAGTCACAAGCTAGTGAACAGTTGGCATCAGTTTCAACAGTTTCACTTGAAACACAACCACAAAAAATATCTAATATCACTCCTGGAGAGGATTTTGATTTATTTTTAGAAAGGAATTTGCCTAACACTGTAACAACAAAATTTGAAAGATCAACAATTCAGGCTGAAGATCAAAGTGCTAACCAAGAGTTTTCAATTACTCCAACACAGCCAGTAAGTTTAAGTTTATTGTTCAATGTTTACTTGGTACATGTATCCATGCCCAGGCTCTTCCCTGAGAAAAGAGAATTGTTTTCACTGTATCTGTCATCATCATCATCAACTTTATCATCATTGTTCTGTGTCTCTTAATGTCAAGTTAGGTTGTCAAAGGAGCTACTTCTAGTCATTTTTACAAGTTGGTTCTGTTTACATCATCATCATCATCAACCCCATCAGCTACAGCATCATCATTGTCTGACTGTGTCTCTTAATGTCAAGTCAGGTTGTCAAATGAGCTACACCTACATCCAGTTATTTTTGTTTGCTCTGTCATCATCGTCATTGTCATCATCATCATCATCATCATCATCATCATCAATCCCATGAGCAATAACATTAACATCATTATCTGACTGTGTCTCTTAATGTCATGTTGGGTTGTAAACAGGGTTCAAAAACAAAAACAAATGTTTATATACTACTTATTAACTGGGAGTGAGGTCATTACAGGAAAATCTCAGACCAAAGCCTTGTAGTAATGACCAAGCAATAGTGAGGTCATTACAACAAGACAGAGGTCTGAGATTTCCCAATGACTGAATCATGGATGAGGTAAATTAAGTTACTTATTATATTATAGCCTTTAAATTATTTTCCAAAGAAAATGAAAAAAAAAAAAACACCGGAAATTAATTTCATATCTGGTTATGCATGAAATGTCATAATGACCAGTCATTACAGGGAAATCTCATCCTCCCAGCAACCAATTAGATTGCAGAAAACTATTTACTAATAGCCATATAATAAATTAACCATTTAAACTGTATACCAGGCCCTGTGTACTATATAATTTTTAAAATTCTAATTTTTGTTAAATTGTTTTCATTCATTTATTTGTAATGAGCACTTTCTGATACCAGTAAACGAATAACCAGGTTGACAACTTATCAAACAAAATCAATGAAGACTTGTCACAGCAACTCCAAGAATCTCAAAAGATGAATGCTGATCTGTCGGACAAAGTTGACTTGTTGCAGGAGAAACTTTCATTTGCTGATAGAGAAAAACTCCGAATACAACAGGTAGAGTACAAACATTAATTCTGGCAATGCTCAATTTTATGAATATTGAATGCTAGTTTTTGTGAATACTTAGTTTTAATTAAGATCTTCTTTTTCTTCCAGAGATAATTTCAGCAGTCTTACAATAGTAACAGATTATGCCTTTCGTTTTACTAGCTTTGGTATTTTTGCTATAAATTACTTTTCAGGATCTTGAAGACCTTATAGACAAGAATGAAAGGCAGAAACACGAGAATGAAGATTTGAAAGATTTACTTCAGAAACAGAAAGAAAAATATAACTCATTACAGGTAAGTTCATCTTCATTCACAAACCAAAATTACAAAAATATGATAATTGTAATAGATGTTTTAGATAGAGGAAATATTGTAAATAAGCATGTGAAGCCCATGTTATTTTCTGTTTAAAATTTATTGAAAAAAAAATTGTAGATACTGTATAGAAATTAAGTATCATGGAAGAAAACAGATCTATGCTCATTTATACTGATATCAAAAGGATGATAAAAATCTAGCAAAAGATTGAACTCGAAAGCTGTGCCTGAGAGACAGATATCTTTAGTTACTAACTGCACCAACATAGCACTTGATTCCTTGTTTTTTGTTGATTGTATTGTAATTAATGTTTTTTCCTAAGTAGGAGACTCATGAGAAGCAGTTGAATGAAATAAGACAAGCTGGCCATGAGGTTCTAACAGTCATTGTACAAGAATACAAGGTATGTACAAGCACTCAGAACTCGAAATGTGACTTTTGTCCAAAACATGAAAAAAAAAACTGCTTTTCAGAATACCTTTTTTCAAAGGTAACTATGTTTCTTATACCTCCAAATATTTCCACTTTCCACTCTCATTCAAAATCATTTCACCTTTATTATCATCAATCATCATTAATCATGATTGTCACTGCCAGTGCAGCCCCCAAAGCAAAGTATATAAACATACACGCAGAGCTCTCAAGTCTCACACATTGAGTGTGAGTCTCACACACTTTGACGCAATCTCATGCTCTCATGCCAACATGAGCATTTCTCACGTATCAGCACTCTACTGGTAGATAAATCTACTTTTAAGCTTTCAGAAGTGCTCATGAATTTTGAATTTGTTCCTTAACTGCACTGAACTTGGACAAATGTACTATCTGTTCACGTGCAACCAGTTTTTTTGTTTTTTCAGGACTTTCATGTTAATTTATGAAGCAATAGCCGATATTATGTTAGCTTGCTGACCATAAAACATGGGCTCTCTTAACAAGCAGCATCCAAAAAGCAAAATCAATGGATCCCGCTTCTTATTCTCATTCAAGTAGTCTAAGTGATAGTCCTGTAACCAAGAATCACTCTCACTTTTTTGAATCTTCGAGACTTGAGAGCTCTGCTGGCACAATATTAATAACATATCATGGGAAGGAGAGCTTTTAATTATTTAAGAAGTCAACATATTATGAAATTGTCAAAGAAAGTCTGCATTACATACAAGTGTGTGTTTTTTTTGTTCAAATGAATGTATGTTATCATTACTGACATTTGACAGAAATGAACGCATTATTATTTTTTTAGAATTGAAAAGTAGGAACTTTTATCTGTTAGGAATTGACACAGAAAGCCATGCTTGAGCAGCAAGAAAAGAATGAAGTTCATTTGCAACGATTACTAGATGAAGAGAGGAACAAATTTAAACAACTTCTGCAGGATCAGGTAAATACTGCACAAACTATTGTCAAGCAAGAGAAGAAGTGGAAGACAGTTTAGTTGTAGAGCCTTTGAATGTTGTTTCGTCCAAATTTCCTAAAACATTTTTTCCATATCATAAAAACCATAACTTTTTTAGTACTTGTTGATAGTTTAAAAAATCGCTAGCCAAAGGCTACATGTGTGGGATAGCACGGTAGCGCTGGATTGATGAAACACATTTTTAGTTAGTTCACCGCGACCATGGTTTGGAAATTTTATCTTAATTAGCATATATTTTTACGATTTTATTTCTTCATTTACTCCTTAGTAGTTTTAGTTTCGATTGAGAAGATATATCAAATACTCGAGACAGTGTTTCATCACGTTTCCAAACACTTCGAATTTCGTCAAAAATACTCCTCTGCGTGTCGTATTTTCGACTCTCTTCTCAGTGTTTGGATATGTGATGAAACACTGTCTCTCGTGTTTGATATATTATATCACTTTAACCCATCATCTTCCTATGTACTAGCAAGAAAGTTTTGAAAAAGTGCTTGACGATGAACGAAGCAAGAATGCTGTCACAATGAAGGAAGCGTTGGAACAGCAAAAGAACCACTACTCGGTTAGTATTTGTCCAACTCAAGACCACAGGTCAGGGATTCTCAGATACCAATAATGTGAACATCGTCTAAGCCATACTTTCTACCGGGGCTCGTAGAGCTTTTGGAAAGTCATGGAAAGTTTTGGAAATGGAATTTTTCCTGAAACTGGAAAAGTGTTGGAAAACTGGGTGTTTTACTAAAAAAAATAAATAAATACTTTATTTAACGTCCTTATGCGCAGTAAAGGTTTCCCGATCTCCCGAGCCAGAGGGTAAGGTTTAAGCGGTCGACGGCACAGATTTAGGTGTGAAATTTGTTTCAATGGAGGGAGAAAAACTGGAGATCCCAGAGGTCCTCGGAGTCAGATTGAGATCAAAAAAATCTGAGCCCACATACGAACCCCAGGATTCGAACTCGGGTCCGTAGTGATGGGAGACGTGAGTGATAACCACTAGGCCAAACTGTTTAAGTGTATTGTTCTGAAAACACATCGATGTTACATTTAGCTTGTATGCAGTTAACAGCTTACAGTTAAATACAAATTAAGGGCGATGAACAGCGCGCGCTTAATGGAAAACGTCGTAGTTCGGATGCAGAGGGGTTGGTACAGTGGTAAGATCTGTGCCTCCCAACCCTAAGGTTCCGGATTCCATTCCCGGCCCGGTCGAGGGTTGATCATTTGGTTGACCTTCTTTCCCGCTAAAGCTCACTCAGCTTTCCATCCTTCTGAGGTAGGTAAATGAGTACAAGCATACATGGACCGCATTAAAGCGGCTGCCAGAGGCGCCTATATGTGCTTTCATTTCGCTGGGGGTAAATTGATTATTTTCCATATGGATATGCTCAAAGGCGCAATATAAACTGTATCACTTTACTTTTTTTTAGTTAGCGTTTAGCGCTACTTGTGCGCCAATGGTAAATTGGAAGGTTTGAAAATTTTGTTTCACAAAATTCATAAAAAATACAAATTAAGTTGCTAGAATTAACTGATATGGAAAGTTTTGGAAAGTGGAAGTAAAAGGCTTTGAAAAGTTTTAAACACGTTTTTGAATTTTAAGCACTGAATTTTTGTACGAACCCTGTTTTTATTATCTTGGCTGGGTAGCTCTGCTGCTAATCTTTACACCAATCTAAAAGCGCAATGCTTGTGGGATGTTGCTGGAATGATAATTTCAGGTATTGGTAGCACATGCGTACTAGAGTCACATACTCGAGCCACTAATATTGGCACTAAAGCCACGTTTATAGCGGGTATTGCCCAGTAAATCTACCATAAATAAAAATGAGTTTGAAGTCAGTAGCCATGGATGTCACAGCTGTTTCAGCCTTACCAACCCTGACACAACGAAGAGCTTCAGCCTGACACTCTGACGCTCGACATTGTGAGCGGTGATACAGGTTTTCATAGCTCTTATAATTTTTTAAACAAAAGTCGTTCTGTAGAAAGTACCGAAGGGTATAAAAATGTTTATGAAATGACCAAATTGCAAACCTAATTTTTGACTTGCTGACGTTTGTGGTTTTCACCCGCCACGGTACTATTTCTAAACCCCATCTTCCTCCACAGAAATCTACTGAGTTAGTTTGAAAGAGGCCGTTTTAAAAAGAGCAATTGGTTGCATTTTTATTTGCAGAATGAAATTGAGGTGATTTTGGAAAATGAAAGAAAAAACTCCGAAACAGCGGTTTTAAAAGCAGTTGAGGTTTGTTTCAGCGTTCTAATTGGTTGTTTTAAGACTTTTTTAAAATTATTTAGTGTATTACACATTATACTAATTTGTACTGCATATATTTTACTTGTATTTATATTATAACCAATATTTCTCATTTTACAGGAATAACAGTTTCAGCTTGTACGCCCTGCTTCAATAAATCTCTTTTTGTTCTCACTTGACATAAATGTGGACGATTCTACAAAAAGGCTGTTCATAATAGTTCAACATTTTTTAGCATTGCAGAGAAGAAGCCGCCATAACTTTAAGAAAAGCAGTTGAAGAAGAACGCGTAAAACAAAACGAAATCCACGAAGCACAGAAAGTAAGTGAGTTTCTAACTCGGTATATTTAAAATATATTTCATGCAAAATCTTTTTAGTACTTGTGGAACCTTATAAAGACCAAATTTAAATTCTAGAAACGAAATAATTATAAAAAGATAGAACTTTGCGCTGTGATTGTTACAGATTCTCTCAAATTTTGCATGTTTAATTTAAGTTTTGAATGTTTATTTGCTCGTATTCTAACACAGAAAGTCTAAGAATGGCTCTATATAAAAGTTGTTTAAAAAGATCAGTGAAAGTCTTTGTATCTTTTTGTGTCATTAAAACTACAAACTCTGTTACAGACCACATTCAGTGTTGCGCTAGAAGAGATGAAAGCAGATTGCCAGCAGAAAATTGAAAACGCACTTCGGCAAGAGCAAGAACAAAGCAAAGTAAGAAACTTTATCGAACTACCCAGAATGCTCCAGTTCACTGAGACAGTTCGGTTCCGTTGGTAGATCGTCTAGCAACATTTCGAAAAATATATCATGCAGTATAACGACGTTATTCTTTACACAATTATCGTTATATTTCTTTTTAGAGTTTTTCGATAAAGACTAATTGTTTTTCTGTACTACTTTAAAGTGCTTCGACGTAAAACAAATGACTTTTATATTTTAAACTAACTTATATCATTTTGGTTAAGAATTAATTACACGCTTTTCATAAAATTATGTATTGTATGGCTAAATTAGTAAATATACTGCAAGTAGCACACTGAATTTTCTTTTGTTGTATGTGGTATATTTCTCAGTTAAGTTATAAGTTTTGGTCCAGTATGAAACTTAAAAGATTGAGAGTTTCAGTCATAGCTTGTTCTTAATTTCTTTTTTCCACTTTGAACTTTCCTTATCTATTTTTATGGCGTTGACTGCAAACGTCTTTACGCGCGGAAGTGGTTGCCCGATCTCCCGAGCCAGAGGCAAACCAGAGATCCTGGAGAAACCCCCCCCCCCTTGAGTCAGATTGAGACCGACAATCTCAGCCCCTGTATGAACCCCAGGGTTCGAACTCGGGCCCGTAGACTAGTGGTCGGAAGTGTGAGTGATGACCACTGGACCAGCCTGACTCCCTAATCTTAATCTAACCTCTAAAATCTGCTAAAGCTTGGTTTTCACGAGCGACATAAACGACGGAAACGCAAGCGGAAGAGCTCTTATGTTAGTTATGACACCGTGAAAACCAACCGCACGCAAACATAATAACGAGGGAAGACAAAACGTAAGAATGGAGGAATTCTTCTGCAATATGCGCTTATGTTGTGTTTTGTTTTCACGAGGAGCGGA
>JAOEHV020041668.1:5164-17452 GCA_025447995.2 Isaurus tuberculatus | reverse complement strand
GGGAGGGAGGAGGGCAGGGGATTTTTATTTTATTTGTCAGCCTACATATCCAGGAAAGCAACTGACTCGAACGAGGGGAAGCGGGAGAACAATGCTCCCTCTGGCCACGCCCCTGGATCAACGCACGTTGTATTACACAAATTTGTTTGTAAATAAATAAAAAGAATGTGAATCAACATAATTGTGAACCTGAAGGGGCCGACTAGTGCGAACAAGACACAGATAACCTAGATAGGTGCCGACCCTGAGGTGAAGACTGAAATAAATAAAAATACCTAGTAAAAGAAAAATAAATATACACTCTTTTTTTTACCTACTTTTCAGACCAGGGCCTGGCTGTTCAAACAGTGGTTAGCATTAGCCAAGGGTTAAGTTTTTAATTCGTATTCGTGTTTCTTATCTTACATAAACTGATTTGGCTTGGAAATGTTTGTATTGTTGAAAATCTGAATGGTGTTTTTGAGCAATAGAAATCTTCTCTTGTGAAGAAATCGAGGTTTAAATTTTGGTTTAATCCACAGTTAAAATTATATTTAAGTATATTTGGGTTTTCAGCCTTTCATATAGAATATCCATTTAGTTAGTAGGTCGTGGATTAGAAATTACTGTGCATCTCGGCATTTAGCGAGCTAAAACCAAATGTATTTTAATTTTCTTACCTATGTTACAGCTGCTGTCTATGTAGGGCAGAACTCTGATTTCTGGGCTGGGACACGTACAGTTTGCCTTAAATGGCTCACAAAATCCCCCATTTTTACACTGGAGACACCCACATTTCCACTTTCGACAAGCCTCCTACGAAATACCGAAGAAGATTAATTAATATATAACAAATAATAACGGCGCGTAGTTGTTGCATAATATAAGATTTCTTCCTTTCACCCAAAAGTTTCTAAGATCAAACTCCTGCTTTGCCGAGCTTTGAACATTTCTGTAATTTTCTACCCAGCCAAAGTTGACTTAACCTTAAATTCTTACCAATTAAAAAAGAACAGGGAGATGAATTACGATGAATTAGGGTATTGTCCAGGGGAATGAAAGACTCAAACCCACTTAAAAGTAGAAGAACCAGAGATAAG
The DNA here is from genome assembly GCA_025447995.2 of Isaurus tuberculatus. Lineage (NCBI taxonomy): Eukaryota > Metazoa > Cnidaria > Anthozoa > Zoantharia > Zoanthidae > Isaurus > Isaurus tuberculatus. The sequence goes on along the minus strand of JAOEHV020041668.1, from coordinate 16,373 downwards.
CCCAGGGCACTGGTTGCTATTAATATATCGTTTGAATAATTATATCTTCTGATTTTAACCCCCCCTCCTCCCCCATACTTCAACGTTTCCTCTCCAACGCCTCAGTTAAATGAACGTCTCGTTTTTCGAAAAAAAAAAACGTTTTCTTATCATTTGAAAAAGAGTTTTTAAATCCTTAAAAAAGTGCTTACTTAGCAGGTGCAATCTCCGGTTGTAACTATTTAACGAGTCACTTACCTCCGTAACCCTGTAATGTCCATGACGGTTACGACTCACTGATTTCACAGAATTATTAGCGAATAATTCACAGCCAAAGAGTGCACCTTTCACGTGACTTTTAAAATTGTATGCGTCACATCCGTTCGACAAACGATAAACCTTACACAGGTACTGATATATTGACTCATTTTGAACCGCAACTAAATCCACAGGTGTACCTTGTAGTTGATAGCCCTGCACAGGGAGACCGAATACCAAATCTGGTGCATTATCAATTGCATTGCAACGTGTGGCGGAGTCTGTGACTGCCTCACACTCTGTCAAAACAATAAATTATGTTTTTAAACAACAGGTTATGAAAAGTAATGAATGTTATGGGCCGTAATGAAAACGTGATGTTAAGATTTTAAAATTCCTCTGCGGTAAATATACTCCTATTTTTACTTTTTAGAAGGATAGTAAGAATGAAATTTTCATTTTAAAAATTTTTATAGAATATAGATTGGGATTTAAAAAAATGTCATTTTGGTAAAAGAAATTGAAATTAGGATACAATTATATGTTTTTAAATATATAAAGACATACAAAATTCAACAGCAGATACTAGCACTGTCAGTGGTACTTACAGTATGTTTGATTCTGAATAACATGTTAACTAGACATAAAGGGTGTTATATATTAGTATTAATGCTGCAGGTTACATATTATTTTTATACACGTCAAAGGCTGTGTGTTGACAGCCGAAAGCTCGTATTGAATAAATATTTCAGACCACAGCTCGTTTGGTTTAATTAATTTTTTCTTCTTTTAAAAATTAATTTGTTGTAATGGAAAAGACAGCAGGAGATGGTTTGAAGAACCGAGAAATAAAAACATCATTGTGCCACTTTTAAAAACGATAGCCAAGATGGGTTTTCCTCGACAATTTCTGATCGCTAAGAATACAATTTGTTTCATTCTTTTTTTTTCGTCAGTTTTTTTTCCGTCGGTTTTTATTTTCTTGCAGTGCTTTAATTTGCTTATCAATGTCTGGGAAAAACGCTAAATTAACGTTTATAACTTGCAGACAATTCTTCTGGGGAAAAAAAAAGACTTCTAATGGTTTTATAAAGAAAATATTATATTCGCATAGCTGAGTCCCAGCAAGACGACAATCTGACTTTGATTACAAGGTATCTCCTTTCTTATGTGATCGTCATTGCTTTTAGACTACTGTGTTCTTGGAAGACGCTAAGATCTTCAGAGAACTATCTTGGCTTGTGTATTTTAACGTAATACATTTTATGATAATGACTTACCGACTATGTTATTTAAGATTCCTCCAGAAGAAATGACAAGGAAAATCAGAAAAGAAGATATCATTATATGAGATGGTTTGAAAAATGACTTTGTCAATACTTTTTTGATGTTTTTAGACTCTAGCTAATAAAACTGATTTGTTTTACAAAACTGGTCCTGAGAGGGTTTCCATGTTAACATGAGAACATTACACAGGTGCATGTTAGGTTTCCATGGAAATGCTGATAAATGTCACAATAAAAGTGAATTTTCATGTGAATTTAAACGTTATCACAAATGCTAAGTACCCATCCAACAATTAAGTTTCATATACCCTATATGCTGCTAGTAGCAGCCCGGTGTATGATTGTAACACAGCAAATCTAGAGAAAATCTACATAATAATAATAATAATAACAGCTCTTAAAACGCATTATACAAGTCTCAATACTTTTACATAAAAAAATAGCGTTAAAAACCAAGATTTGCAGCCACCTTGTTTACCAAACTGAAAAAAAAAACTAAGGAATACATTCTTGAAATATTTTTATTAATATATATTCTGATAAAATAGAATGTATTCCTTGTTTTTTGTTTTCAAAAATACACGGCGCAAAAGATACTTTTGGAATACATACAAACCTTCTGAAGCAAAGTCATCACTCTTTTTTTTTTTTTGCTGTTGGGCTTCCTGTGGTACACCTCCTCTTACTAGTCTCAGTCTTCCTCAGTCTAAAATATAAAATGGCTGACAGCAACAGCGACAAAGAAAAGATTAAAGAAATCTTGCCAATACAGCTCAAGAATGAAGGTTCTTGCTCCATCATACCTTTTTCAGTTGGTCATAATTCTTTGAGTGGTTGGTCTTAAACAAATTATATGAAGCGACTTTTGAGAAAATAGTTGAGATTTGAACTGAATATCGCGAGTGTTGTTTCATGATCATTTATTAGGAGCTGAAAAACATGAGTGTAAGGATGAAGAAAATCGATCAGAGACGTTGGCTGTGGCTGCTGGAAAAAAAAGAAAACTCGTTGAGGAAGAAGAATCAACTTCAAATCCAAAAGTTTCTATTACCTTCTCTGGATCAGCGAAAAAGTCTTCCCCAATTAGTCTGAGTTTTAACAAACAGGTATGCTACTGACAGCAATTCGTACACCCACTGGTTGAAATACTTTTAAAAACAGATAGTAAATCATTTTGTTAAGTAGAAGTTGCTTTGTTTAGATAACTTAAGGCTGAAAATTTGTAAAATCAAATGGTAGATTTAATTAGTATAAGACTGATGACTGTCGCGCTGACGAATTGCTAAATGGCTAATAAAACAGCTCATACTGATCGCGGCAATGAAAACGTATTTGAGTTTTTTTAAGAACGCATAAATCGAGCAACATCCGTTGTCCGATTTGTATACTGTATTTGTTCGGGAATTTGGAAATTCAGATATTCCACTGCAAAATGTTTCAAATTCAATTTATTAGTTTGTGTACCATGATTATTTCTCTAGTTTGGCAACTCCAAACAAAAAAAATTGTAAAAGGCTTTATACAGACAGAAATATAGTTGCATTGATTCACAATTAGATTGCAAGCAGTCTTTTTCTGTTTCCTATTGGTTGATTTATAATGGAGACTGATTCTGAGGGAATTAAGTTGAATTCTTGCAGGCTCGTTCAAAGCCACATTTGCTTTTTTTTCATGTATGTTTTAAATATTTTGAGTTTTTATTGCTAAGTTTCCTTCATTTAGGGTACTGACAGGAAGTCAAAAGAGAAAAAAGCTGAATCATTGTTGAAGAAACAAACAGGATCAGTTGCTGCAGCTTTTGCAGCAGAAGGGGTAAAGTTTTGAGCATTTCTTAGAGGCTTTTAGTAAAGATTGTTTACTTTACAAGTTGATGAAAATAAGGAGTCTTGTAAAAAGCAATTTAAATGACTAATGATCAAAACTAAAATCTTTAGAATAATGTTGAGGCTGATCTGAAGCCACTTAAATTGTTTTTGCATTAGTGTCTTCAAATGCTTGTGTATTTAAGGGTTGGACGGGGAGGGGGAGGGGTTAATAGAGGGTAATGCACTAATAATGATGGCTTAATATAGACTTCTAGCTAAAGTATGAAACCATGCGTGTGACTTTGAGTCTGAATGCTGCGTATCTTTGATAAGCCTAACTTATACAGTCGAATTGTTCATTTCTTTGGTTTTTTTTGTAATAGAGTGATGAAGAGGAAGAAATGCCAAAAGAAGCCAAAATGAGAATGAAAAATATGGGAAAGTAAGTTAGAACAACAGTAAAATAACAAAATCAAAGATTTTGTCCTGAATATACAATGATGGTGTCACTGACAAAGACAGCAACAATTTATAATATACTGATAGTAATAGTGAAGAAAATGATAATATTACATCTGTGATTTCAAATAATAATGATCATTATGTATAAAATTATATAATTTTATTCTATTTTACTGTCATTACTCCAAACTTTGAGCTTTCAAGTGATCATCTACCAATAATATTAACAGACATCACTATTTAAATCATTCAAGCCATTATAAGATGTTACTTTGCATATCTGCTTTAAGTGAAAAGCACAAAGCAAGGATGAAAGGGAGTGGAAAAACTATTATTTTAAACAAAAAGTGCTAAGAACTTCTTTCAGAGCTATAATTATATATTAAATTGTTGTACTAAAATGTGCTAATTGCAAAATTCCAATCCAAATATATTTTCTAGTGACCTTCCTTTTAGTACCCCACATAATGTGTAACACATTGTTTAGTTACATCAACACATCATCAATAAAAAACATAAATAAACTATAGATATATTAACTATAATTTTTCTTCATATTTGAACAGAGATACCGTAACATCTGCTGGTCCAAACTCTTTCAATAAAGGTCGCAAGGGATTTGTTGATCATCTTAAAGTATGGGAAAAGACAATGAAACTAGAGAAACCAACAGCAAGCAAAATCCGTGATAAAACATTATAGCAAATCACAAATTAGTTGGTTAAAATTTGTAAACTGTACTTTCTGTAATTATTAGTCACAACATCATCTATCCAACCAAGTCGTGTGATAGCAACATAAAAGTTAACTATAAACTTTAATGTACTGCAGTGATAAAAATTTTATGCAAGCTTTTCAGTTAGGTTAATTGACTTATGTTTCAAGTTTTCTATAGCAAGACACTGTAACACTTCTGGGCTCGGAAAAAAGTTTTAGAGAAGAAGTGGGTTGTGGGGCTTATGTGGACATTTGATATTTTGTGATACTTTGAAAAATAGTATTGTATGTGGTATGATAAATAAAGTTGTTGTCACAAGTTCTTGTTGTATACAGGAAGTTTGCTTTCTTTTTGAAAATATGACATTATTTATAAACAACTCCAATCCCTGAAGCTAAAAATTAGGGACGTTTTTCTTGAAGTGCTCCCCATTCCTCTCCTCTTTATAAAAACTTTAATTTGGATTAACAATAAACTCTGAAAAGGTATTTTCTGCATTTTGAGAGCAGTTCAAGGTTTCAGATCATTTTTTCACTGGTATAAACAACTTTCGTTCACTTACTGGAATGAACCAAGAGAGAAGTAAGACATAGTCACATGAAGATCTCGATCTGTTGGGTTCAAAGAAATCGTTTGGAAGCAAAACTGAAATCATCATTAAAAAATGTTTTAAACCGGACTGCTAGCTTTAAAGTAAAATATGGTACACCAAGTCTTCAAAAACGTTTGAAGCATGGAACAAACAGCAAGTAGCAAGGCTGAGTTTGACTGACTTTGCTCTCTTAAAAGTTTGATACACAAAGCTCTATTCTTTTCCAATGCCGAGCCTCAGGATTAATCTTCAAACATTTTCAAACTTTGGAAACATTGAGCCTTGATATTCCTATTAAAAATTGTTCTTTGAAAAAGAAAATAGTGTAAACACTTTAATAGTAGACATGATTGCTGCAACGAAAGACAATTCTACGTAGGTCGTTTGCTTAACATGTTTTCTGTTAGTTAAAAATTATGCTACAATTCAGAAAAAATTGAGTTTTAGGGTTTTTTAAATGGTTCATTTTAAAAAATTTTGAAAGATTTTTCAACAGTAATGTATCGTGCATGCAAACGGAAGTTTGTATCTTATTTCCGGAACTCCCACAATGCGCTGCGACGACCTTTACGCTGGAACCTCCTCTGAACTCCGCTTCCACAACAACGATGGAGGTTTAATACTTTACAGTCTTCTTAAGAAATTAAATTTGGTTTTCCCCTAGGACAGGTTGTGCTATCCGAGGAATGGGTAAAAAAACATTGCTTTCAAAAAGTAACTTGTTTTGAAGTTTTGATTTATTTTCAGTTTCTATAAAATTCGTAGGTGACAAAGTGGCGGGCCGCGAAGCGAAAGTACTCTTCGAATATCAAAAAAGCGAAGAGGATGAGTTGACCTTAGAGGTGGGAAATATTATCAAAAATGTAACCCCTGTCCCAGATGTGGATGGTTGGTCTCAGGGAGATCTTAATGGTGTTCGTGGAGTGTTCCCCTCTAACTTTGTAGAGTTTTTATCAAGTTCAAACGACTTTGATGCACCTAATTTGACCGCTGACGCCGGCTCAGGTAAATATCTTGCACAGTGAGTGCATTGATAAACATTTGATTTTGAGTTTGTTTTCTTTTCAACTTTTGTAAACAATCGGTTTATATAATTATTACTGAGAAATATTTTTGCTGTTAATGTTTAGACCGTAAGGTTATACTATTAATCAAGATGTTTCTTTTCTGTTGTTTCAAACGTCATTTTTGTTGTTGTTCGATTTTAACAACCATAAATGGAAAATTCGTGAAATTTCATTTCTGTATTACTTCCGCAACGAAGTCACTGCCTTCTGAGTCGATCATGTATTTATAACTTTAACTTTTTTTACAACTTTTACTTTTGGATTTTCGTTAAAACAGTCTGAAAATGAAGCAATGCATGCAATTATTCTGTAATAGATATATTGTTTACTTGAATATCGTGGTCTTGTTTTCCTTTAGTTCAAACGAAATGATTCTTACTTTAGTTTGTTGTTGATCGATTAAGACACGGTTCTATTGTGGTAAATAAATTAAATGTCTGAAAAACATTAAATCTTATCCCTTGATTTCAAGTTATTATGCTTAAAGTTTTTAAATCCAACTGTCAAATATTTAAATTGTGTCTAAGTTTGTTTCAGCTCGAGAATAATTCTATCATACAAAATACCGGTCTTATTGTTAACTTAAGCTCATTGAATGAATAAAGCTTTTTTTAGCAGAAACTGCTTTTGTGTTTTCATTTAATTAGTAACTTTTCTTTTGTAGCACTTATAGCACTTTTAGCTCAATAAAGACTGATTATGTTAGTTAAAAACAATTTGACTTTATTTTTTAAATGACATTTTTCTTTAGTTAATTTTTTTTTAATTTATTGATCTGATGGTAATTTTTTTTTTCATGTGTCCCATATTAGCTGATGTTGCTGGCCGAAAAGCCAGAGCACTCTTTGCTTATGAAGCAACAGCTGATGATGAGCTCACCTTGGAAGTTGATGATATTGTTGACGTGATAGGTGAGGTAGAACCAGGATGGTGGCAGGGAACACTCAAAGGAAAAACTGGTGTCTTTCCAGACAATTTCTGTGAATTGTTACTGGTGGAAAAACCAACTACAAAGGTGGTGACTCCCAGGAATTTAACAGATAGACCACCAGCCCCCCTACCTGTGCAACCAGGTTTGTAGCAGTTTGGTTTATAATAAAATGATATCCGTTAGACTAAGTAAGCACCCACACTCATCTGGTCAAAGTTAATACTGTTTGCTTTCTTAGTCATGAGTGTTTGCTTGGTTTGTTTCCAAAGGTAATTTGTATGATAGCAAGTGCAGTCTATGGAATAAACATTAAGTAGCTTCTGCTTATCTTCTGGTTTTGTTGTTTAGCCATTTTGGGTTGCCATGATCACTAGATTAAAGTACAACATAACACATGCATTGTAGTCAGCAAAACAAAGTTTTAATTTTAGATTTGATTCTGGCAGTTCCAAGGAAGATTTTCTTATCATAACTTATATAATTAAATATTAGATGTGGTATCTTTTTTTATAGCCTCCGAAAACACTCTTGAGCAAGTTAGAACTTTTATTTGGGTATAAGGGTGAATGCTTATTAGAGCATGACTGCTCACTCACAATTACTTTTGATAAAATTTTTTTTTGACATTAAGTGATAAAGCACAAAGTTAACACAAGCATCATGTGAGAAATTTTTTGTTTTTTTTAAAACATTGAGAGGAATTATTTTTAAATAAGAAGCTTTATTAATTATTAAATAAAAATGTAATTATAAATTGACAACTCAGCTTCCCCTTCAGCTAAAGAAGAACCTCTGACATCGCCTATTCATACCACTGAGCCAGAAACAAAATCCGAAAGTGAGGACAATATTGATGCCGCACCTGACAACCAGACAGAGGATGATAAACGAAAATCAAGGTTTGGAGGAATTGGTTTTGGTAGTCTTGTCAGTCAGGACCTACTTTCTGGAGCAAAATTAAAAAAAGTAGAAAAAAAGGTTCCAGCCCCCCCTGTCAGTGCACCAGCAGTACAAGAAAAGGCTCCTCTCAAGCATGTCACACCAACACAGGTTAGAAATATTAAATTTTTTGACTGAGTCAAAAGAAGGCAATATATGTAAATCCTGGAATGTCAGGCTGGAAAAATGAAAACTAAAAATCAGGCCTCTGAAACCAGGAGAAAGAAATTTGGTCATTAAGAATCCAATAAATTAAAATCAAACTTTTTCATTGACAAATAAATATATACCTATCTCGCAAAAATTAATATTGATAAGGAATTAATGCAAAAAACAAACAAAACAAAACAGAAAAAATAAACAATTCATAAGTTTTGCTGAAATAAATGAGGAAATAGCAAAAATCACTACTTTCTTCATGCCTTTGAACACTTCAGTCACAGTTTTGTTATATTTAGAATCTTGCTTCTCATAGAATTTAACTTCTCCATGACTCAAGGATACAAAATAGGATAAGGCATTGATCAATAAAAATTATTATATTTGAGAACATGAAAAGTATAATTCTCATAAACTGGGTATTATGAGTTAATAAGAATTCAAAGTAATTGTAATTTTAGGTGAATTTTACAAAACACTATTTTTTTTGTATTGTGGATTCCTGCTGTTCTAAAATAAATTTTCAGTACATTCCTGCACTGCAAGACATTTTTTAAAAAAGAAATTCATTTAAAATATAGTAATTTCCTGGTTACTATTTTTAACCAAAGAAATTTAATTTCAATTGTCACATGATCATTTTTAGCCATGTTGTTTACTCTATGATCACAAGACAAGGTTTATATTTTTATCATGGTTTGAGTTACACAATAGCTAGTGGTCTTGCAGTGAAAATATTGTGCAATTGCAGACAGCAGGGACAATAGTACTGAACTAATCTCTTCTGAGAATATTCTCCATATTCTCTGAAACCTAAGTTTTTTCAGGTGGGTTTAATAGATTTAATAAATATACAGTTTGACTTATAAAGTAATTGTCAGTTTGGTAGTGAGCAGTGTTGTTACTTAACCTTCTGTTAAAGAGCTTATTTCACAAAATCAAAAGATTGTCTTGCATTTGTACCAAATGATGATAATTGAATTCATTATTAACTTTTGAACAAGTTGGCACTGACATCCTGTAAAATAACCATTCATTTTTTTTGTTCAATGGATTTTAGAATTTGGTAATGTTCATTAAAATTGGGAACTTATTATCCTTGCAAAATTTTGCTCCTTAAGACCTCAGTTAATCAGCTAAATTATTTTGCATGCTAAGTATAAAGATTGTTCAAAAGCACCAATTATTTTATAATTTTAAAAGATATATTTTTTATGGAAATGAATAAACAAGAAAACATAGAAAATTAAATCAAAATTAATTTAAACACTATAAGTCAGAGAAATAATTAACTAAATTATATAAATAAAGTTATTACTTGATTTCATAATGTTATGTAATTTTATCGATGTTTGATGAATTGTTAAACTGATAAAAAAGTAAATTTTAAAAACTTAATGCATTAATTATTATTTTTTTTACATTTATTATACTATTCTTTTTCAATATTTATATCCTTGCTTTGATATTTGTTTATGTTCAAAAAACATCTACTGTTAAATGTCAAAGGCAATAAACAACAATAAACAGAACCTTCATCTTATTATATTGCATGGATGGTCTGTTTTGGTGGTCAGGAGTGATTTTCAAATCTAGTCAAAAAGGGTTTTCATGAATAAAGATTTCAAAGACATCTATCATCAAAAAAATATGGAGAAAGTAAATTTCAATTTTTCATGATAACATTACATTAATTAAAGTGGTTATATTAATGACATATTGAATCGATCATAGTTTTTTTTACATGTATTAAACCCAGTCTGAGTAAAATAATAAATTCAATTTTAACTGTAGGGATAATTTCTGTTAACTGCATTTTGCCTAAATTTGGAAAGGGCAGGAAGCTATTTTGCATTTTCAAGCAGCTGAATCATTAAATTTTCAAGATGAAACAAGACTGAATGTTATATATTATTCATCAGCTATTGTCTCATGATCAGACTTCAGTTTATTGAATCTTTGTTGTGATTTCACTGTGGGAGATCACATACATTGCAAATCTGACAGTGATCTCTTTCAAAGATAAAACTTCTTGAAAACTTTTCTTTGAACATTTTTACAGTAGACAACATTTGAGAGAATCGTCCAAGTTATTGAGGGATCATATTCTGAGTAGAGTTTAAGCTTCCTTCTCATTACTGACCAGGTTAGCTTTTAAATTAATATATTTACTGCTCATTCTTAATCTTAAAAAGGATTACTGTGCAATGTACAAATTGTGTTCAAAAATATGCAACTTTTTTTTCACTTTCTTATTAGTTTCAATTCTGCTGGTGGGAAAAAGTAACATGTTTCAGAAACTGAAAATTTTAAATAGAAAACTGAAACTTCTAATATTGCTCATTTAAACTGTTTGTAACAATTCTGGAATCATGGGTAGCTTGGCTTGACTAAAATTAAAATTTAACACTTTTTTATCAAAGGTAAGATCGTTTTAAAGGAACAATTTTTTATTCAGATTTTCCATGCATTTTTAAGACTAGTTCATAGATTAATGTTTATGGTACTGTAATAAAGAATCTTTGTGTCAGTCTGTGAAATGTCTTTTTTCTTCAAAAATATGAAAAAATTATTTTAAATGTTTTTCAGTATTGTATTCAGATTGTAAACAAAGAGAAAACAAACAAAATAAACATTAGTTTCGGCAATGAACTTCTAAGGCTGGCCTTTTATTTAGTTACTAACCATTGAATTAATTGTAGCACAAAAATAATATTTAAAGCTAAAGCATAAAGTTAAATCTGTGTGAACAAAGTTTACATAGTTATCCTATGTTGAAAAAGATCTTGGTTTTGACAATTTTTCCTAAAACTTAAATACTATGCATAAATAGATTTAGTATTAACTTTGAATTTTCTTATTATTTAAGTAAACTGTGAATGGAGCTTGATCAACCCCTTGTACTGATTCATAAATATAAACTCTGCTTTTCTTTGATTGTTAAGTATTGTAGTAATTTTCTTGCATTTATTGCACCCAGCTTGCATCCTGGGAATGGCAGTCAGGCTGAGAT
>JAOEHV020041575.1:0-17454 GCA_025447995.2 Isaurus tuberculatus | reverse complement strand
AAAAAATCGAGAATATGACCGATTTTGAAAATTCTTTCTTTAAACGACCTTATTTTCCAAACACTTTCAGTAGATGAAAAACAAAAAAGTTTGGTGTCAGTAGGACTGATATTTTCAAATTCTCAAAGTTTGCAAAGCTATCTCAGTCAATCTATCTATCGGCTTCGCCTCGTGCTCCCAACCACTTCTCTCGTGCTCTCCCAACTTCCATCGTGCATTAACACGATAGACACACGCTAGCCATGAAAAATTTCTTAGTTAGAGTATAAGTATTTATTTGATTTGTGATAGAATGTAACATTAAAATATCAATAATTTTAATCTAAAACTAATATACCAGAGTTATCGCCGAATTTTACATTTGCTTGCAGGCAAAAATTGTTCTGAACTTTTTTGATACATTAAGAAACTACATAGACGAAAATAAAGCCTTTTTATTACAAGGCGGAATTTTCCGCGCGGAACGGAAATTTCTTTTGTGTTTTATAATTAAACACGCTCTATTGAACGTAAGACAAAGAAAAATTTCGCTCCGTGCGGAAAATTCTGCCAAGTGGAAAACAGCCAGCTAAGGACTATAGTAATCCGTTAAAACGTTAACATGCTTGGCAGTGAAACTGACAAAAGAACTTCTTTTGTTTGGAAAGTTGAATGAGATGATAAAAATTATTTGTGAAATTAGCTATAGGCTGTTGACCCAGGGAAGGGGGGGTACTCACTAGAATTTTGGGTGGGGGTGTGCCACTGGACCTTCATAAACCTGACCCTGTTCTAGACTAGAAATGGCTTGATTTTAATACCCTGCTAGGAATTGAAAGCAAAAACTTGGAGTAAAAACCAAATACCACTGGTTTGGTTTTGACAGAGGAGGTCGAAACTACGCATGAGCAGTGTCATATTTGCAGCTAAACTCAGCCAGACGGTAATGCGCATGAGCAGTGTCATATTGTAGGCAGTTATTTGTAGTTCACGTGGTTGTCTTGGACCAATAAGAAAGATAGAAAATTTCTATCGAATGATAACGTGAGATATTTGTACTCGTCCCAGACCCTCTCGTGGTGTTTTTTGTACGGTTATTTTTGCAGTTGGATAATAAAAGATATTGTTTTAAAACTATAACGCACGGTTCTAATATAATGAAACTTTTTATATTCGCTATTTACATTGTTTTAGACTACGAGTTCGAGTTTTCTACGAGTCAAAATATAAAGTCAATTTGATACCGAGCGCCGAGTCTAATTGCTAGTAATAGAAATCTAAGAAGAGGAAACAAAAGAACGATACTTTTTGAAAAATATTTTTTTTATTTGTTTGAAGTAAAAAAATAAGTGCCGATCACTGTCTGTCTCGTGGAACTTGTAAATTAATGCTTAAAATTTTTTTCTACTTTGAAAATGTTTACCTCTTATTTCCTTGCTGCTTTTGCTTTATTTTGAATTTGCTTTATTTTGAATTTGTTTGACAATTAGAAGCAACAAATCGCCTTTATAAATAGTTTGAAAACCTGAAAGTAGACACAATGTTGGATTGTTTGTTTATATCCGGGTGTCATACCACGGACACTTCCACTACTTTCTATCGCCTGCATAGAAAGCGAGTACAATAGCCAATCAGTTAACAGCATTTGCCATACTAGATTTCTACTAATTAACAATTAAACTACTCGTTCCTGCTTTCTGTGAGTTTATTAGAAAGTAAGCCCGAAAGAACGCGCGATCTAATTGATGATGGTTCCGTTTTGAATAACTGATTAAAAATCACGGTATGACGTCACTTAACGCAAGAATAACTTCAGAAATATGGACAACGAGGAACATCCTAATTTTTCAATCGACTTCGACTTTTTACACAATGATTAATTTTTTGAAGACGTACCTGACCATAAACTTATACCATGTGTGATAAAATAGCTGCAGGAGATAAAGAGAATCGGAAACAAAAGCACAGCGAGGCTAGGCCCAAGGAACAGGTCTAACAACAAAAAAACAAAGAAGTCAAAAGCAGATACCAGCAAGAAAAGATTCGCCTCGTTTTCTCTCAACACTTTTCTCGTGTTCTCCTACGTCATAACGTTTTGTATTTTTGGCTAGAAATACGCGCAAGGCTGTTTTGTTCAACTCGGCGCCCCGCGCTTTGCAAATATATCTACTGACTCACAGAAAACTCGAACTTGTAGTCTAATTGATATAATGAGTACAGGAGCCAATCAAATTGCGGGATTCGTGATAGTCTGTGAGTGAATCTATACTAATCTAGTAGTAATTACAAGAGCTATTAAAGTTGTCACACAGCGTCAGCTGTTTCTTTATTATGGAAACAAGTTGCTAATTGTTCAACAGTTACGTCATGAAAATATATCAATTATTAAAAAATAATAATAAAGCAACTATTTGCCCTTTAAAGTAAAAGAAGCATTCTTTGGAGCTAAAACACGAATTTTGAATTTTATTTGTGTAAGCCAATAAAATTCTAAAACATGTAAAACCAGCTAGGATGGTCGAGAGGTTAAAACTTGAACCTCCCAACTCTGTGACCTGGGTTCGAATCCTTGATCCAGCATGTTGGCTTAGATTTGGCGGATCTTAATCTTGGTTTTTTTTTTAGGGACAACGATTTTCCTTACATAACGATTTTCCTCCCTAAAGTAACAGCTATTACGCTAAGATCTGAGCTTCTTTAGTAACTTGTAGCAAAGCAATAAAGTTAAATTATTTAAATAAAGGTACTGATAGTGAAAAGCGACCTCGTGGATGAATATCAATAAAGGTCATCATAATCAAAACTTCAGCCTTAATTTAGCTATTTCTTAATTCTTTGCTTTAATTTATAGCATAAGCGTTCATATAATAACTGATTCTAATAACAAGTGCCGTATTCATGAGTACAAGTATGTGAAATTTTGATTAATAACGTTTCGGCCTGCAAGCACTTTTTTTTTTGCATTTTGCATCAATGCTAATATTACGTGAAAGTTATGCCAAATGTATTTGAAATGTACATACAAAGAAACTCACTTGCAGAACATCCGATTACAAAACATTCACACCTTTTTAAAGCGTTTTTCACACAAACACAAAGGTAGTGCACAAAATCTGTAAAATTCAATATACAGCTTAATTTCAGGTCTCATCTAGATTTAAATTATTATTGTCTAAAATCTATCTTGTCTAAAAATCAGTTTTTAAACTATATCTGAGTCGTTGATCATCTAAAACATTTTCTTAAAACCGAGTTCTTGTTAAATAGAAATTAAATCATTCATTGTTAGGTTTATCGACAATTGAACGACAAAAAGTTGTCAAATCAACTCAAAGTTGGGTAACGCTTCAATTTTCAGCTTCCTAAAATACTACAATAGGGCAGTTAAAATAATGATTTAAACTGGAATGCCAATAAACCTTTGTAGTTCCAATAAGACCGTTTTTGCGGCCTCAAGGGCGCTCTCTGCGTGGTTCCTGTTATACATTTTCGCGGGAACGTTTGGGGCAGCATGCCGGTTGGGGTAACGAGTTGGAATGTAAAAATTCATCACTGTGGCTGCATGACGATAAACGTCAATGAAATGCGTAGGAAGAATTTGTTGAACCTCACTTGCCAAAAAAAGTACATCGTGAGTTGTGAGCTGCTCATCAACGAGACCACAATAGCTGTACAACGCTGCCTTAAGTGTTTTTTCAATCACCTGCTGACTTTGGAAGCAAGTCAGATAAAACAACGGAGGATCTGCTAACATACAGTGTTCAGCAGCTCGTAGGTCTTCTCTGGCCTGTTTAATCCATCGTCTTGCCTCTTTCGCATTTGGATCAAAGTAACTGGTTCTATGCATTTGCCTGCAGAGATCGAACACTGCTGACTCACCGGATGTGCTTCTGGCAGAATGACTGGTTGGATAATGCCGCTGATAGTTCTCAAAACTTTGTCGCTGCCTTCTTGCTACATGGGACCAACTGTCGAAGTTCGGAACATCACTGGATCTCTCAGCGAGTCTCCTGATCTCACTCTCAATGAACTGCGTCACTGTTGTTGCTTGGCGGGAATTGTCCGGGTTTCTGTCTGGGTGCCATCGAAGATAAAGTCTTCGAATTGCTGTCTTTCTTTCAGCATCGGGTAGATTCCAAATTTCTTTGAGATCTATTTTGAGTTCCTGGATAATAGTACTAGTGTCAATTTCTTCTTTTTCATTTTTAGCTTCAAGTGTCTCCTCTCGTATGTGTTCCTGCGCATTGCCTGGGTAACAGGGTTGTACAAATTTATAAAGATCTAAACCTCCTACTTGTAAGTATTGTTCGTCGCCAATGTTAATCATGTATTGCTTGAGGTATCGGTTACTTTGGCCCGTGGCCTCTGCCACCTGAGAGATAACCTTTGCAAAAATGAAACTTGGTTGTAAAGTCTCTTCCTTCTCTTCTTCGAAATCACCTTCACTTGTTTCAGTGTTACCTTCAATACTGTCCCATTGTTCATCAACATTATCAAAATTTTCATGCTTATCATCGTCATCATGACAATAATCATCACTAAAAAAATAATCAACACCACTATCAAAACCAGCGCCACAACCGCCACCATCATCATCGTCAATATCAACATCAACGTTATAATTATCATCATCACTATCATCACCATCATCATCATCATCGCCATCATCATCATCATCATCACCATCATCATCATCATCATCATCATCATCATCACCATCATCATCACCATCATCACCATCATCATCATCATCATCATCATCATCACCACAAAAAGAGCCTCTCGTTCTGTCGTTTTCATATAAGCAACCACTTTCAACATTTATCTGTCGATTAGGGTTTCCTTCTTGAGTACTGAAAGTGTCTCTCCTTAAAAACCCAACAATTTCATTTTCTCGAAAATAGAATGAATAATCATGTTTCAGAAAAAAATGGAAATTAAGTGGGATTTTGCTTCCAAGCTCCAAATGCATTTTCTCTGTGGTAGCAGAAGCTACACCTAGTTCATCCAAGGTAGACTCTATTTCGTCTGGAGTGTTGCATGAAAGAATAGCTGTTAGGAGTGAGTCATGCTTCAAATAACAACGAACAAGATATTGAATTTCCCGGCAAAGAATTGTGTTTAACGTTTTCTTTTCGCCATGACGGATGTAAAACTGTAGTGCACCAGTACTCGCATCAGAACTTAGAAAAAATTTCTGCTGTTTGACACTGTTTGGAATTGCCATTCTATCTTTCAATCCGACAAGGTGAGTTTGGAGTGACCTCAAGCAGACAAGTTGCAAATTTGTCTGCAATTGAGCGAGTTTTGCTTGAAGTTGTTCTGATACTTTGATTTCTTGACTTTCGTGTTTTACAATTCTTTTGAAGCCTTCCACAAAGCTTCGTGAAAACAACAATTTTCGATACCCTTCTATGAATGAACATTTCTCACTACCCTGCTCGGCGATACACACATCATCTCGCGAATCAGGATGTATTTCCTCAACGAAAAGAGATTGCAGTGGCGGTACTGCCAATCGCTTCGGAAGCAGTTCTAGTAGACGTTGATTCCACACTTCTAAAATTCCATATTCATCCGGTGTTTTCAAAACAGAATAGTTACTTGTGTCAATTCTTTCATTGTACCTTGGGCTATCCACATAAATGAGATCCGTTGAACACTTTAAATTTCCGTCGGTATCAAGCAGATAAAGAGTTTGAACGCTTGATAAGCTCTCGTGTACTTCACTTAATAATCCGTTTATGTCAACATCAATCTTCTTAGTGTACTTTGGTTCCAGTTCTTTATATATCCTCGACAGTGACAGGAAGAAACCATAAATGGCGCTTTTAGCCCTTTCTTCTGAGTTTGGATCTAGCTGGGACTTGTTGCATAAGTTTTTAATCTTCTCCAAAATGTTAGCGTACTGAGACGGCTTAGGAGTTTCGCTTGTACCAAGTTTTTTCATTAAGTGCTCTAAAAACCAATGCTCTTGTGGGAGTTTGTACAAGTAAGGAGTGATTTCTTTTTCTAGATTGATCACAAGCTGACTTGCTTCCACGAACACATGACCTTCTTCAACAAGTAAAAATGGAGTGTTCCTCAGTCGCTTGCTGATTTCCCTACAGCTATCAGTGCATTCCTCTTTCCAGCGTTTTGAGAAGCATTTGCAACACTCTGCTAGAAAATAATAGATTTCCATGGTGACATCCTGCAACAAATTTCTTTGAGGGCTTATCAGTTCTCTTTCTTGCCAGAAGCATAAAGCATTGGACAAATTCGTTAGATGATCTAAAACTTTGTCCAAGGGAGGTTTTTGGTAAATTCCAAGACCATCAAAAAGAAACGTTTGTTCCTCTTTTGGGACTGCCCAGGAAGGAAGAAAATTACAACTTGTCCAAATCAAACGCTCAAATTTAGCGGGAACTGAACCCCGGAATGATATAAGAGCAAGAGGCTTCGAATAGTTGCACTGTAGTTGCAACTGAAGGTTTAGGAGAGCCTTTCTAGGTGATTCAGATGGAACAAATGCAATGTGTGAAACCCTTGTTAGGAAAGTTTGCTCATGAAGGGCTGCGTTTTGTGAGTTCATGAGATGTCTTACAAGAATCTGCCCAGCGTTAAAGAGGTCTGTGTGACGACCCATGGCAACTAAATGTGCAAAGTTTTCAAACTCAGTTGTAGTGACCTCGGTGTTTAAGCCAATCTCTTTCAGAAAGGAAATCCAGTCAGAGGTGCAAAAGCGCATTGGAAGATGCTGATTTTCCGGAACAAACGTGTTATACACGCTATTGCTTGTATCGTAGAAATGAGAGGCAAGTCTGATGACGCCATTTTTGTCACAAATAACAGGTAAAGAACAAAGTTGCTTGATCAGTTCGTTTTTCTTGTCGCCACGAAGAGATGGAATCAGTTCATCTCTCAAAAACAGAAGATTCTTCATCCTGGTAATTTCATCAAGCTCTTCGAAAACTGGAAAGATAAAAGACAAGTAAAACTCGACTGACGTTTTTTCCTTTACTCCAACATACGAATACAAGATATCCAGCTGATGGCATTGTGCTAGGAACGTACATTTCTCCTTAATCATCCAAGGCTCGAGATCATCACGTGGCACATTTTCAGGCAGTATATAGAACGTTGAGTACTCTGCAAGGCTCACAAATCTTCCCTCAACAGTTTTGTAGAAAGGCAGCCTTCGTAAGGTACGTACGTCAAGAGTTTGCTGTTCTAATGTATCAGCGTCTTCCTGAAAAAACTTTAAAAGCCTTTCTATATCTTCTTCGTTTAACTTTCCAGAAATACTCTCTTCTTCAATTTTCTTTCCAAGAACATAGAGAACCTCATTTGGAGAATTAGGGTGAGCCACAAAGTCATGAACCAGTTCTGCTACAGCCTTCTTGATATTGTTCTCAAAAAGCTCGAAATCAATGTGAGAACATTTCAACTTCTTGACAATTCTTGCAATGTGGTATTGATTTGGAGACCAGTCTTTGGAAACGCGCAAGTTTAAAACTTGTTTTGAAACTGATGCTGAAACTAGCTCTGCGCTACTTGTGGGAAGTACTGGCCATTTTTCCAAAACTCTGGAGACACTTGCATGTGCTTCCTCATTTCCTTTCTTTGTGAGGAATTCCCACAAGCGGTTAAACCACTTCAAATTCGGAGTCTCGTGATGTCTGGGGTTCCAAGGTACACGTTTTGCGTTTTCCCAACAAACTGGTAGAAAATCAGGAAGATGAGAACTAAGACTAGAGAGGCAAAATGGTTTTACGACCTTCGCTTCACCTAAATTTGCTCCAAATAGAATATCAAAAAGGTTTTGATGCACAAAATGATCCTTTTTAGAGGGAAAAAGGTCTGAAAATGTTGTCAGATACACTGGACTCTCACTGGAAAACGTTTTGAGCTTTCTGTCTTCGGTTACCAGTAAAGGAAGTCCTTCTACCTGTGCACCGAATGTTGAACTTTGAAGACAGTATTTCAATAACAACTTAACGTCCTCGATGTTCTTAATTCTGGACAGATCAAAACAGGGATCCTTTAAAAAACGAATCACGTCGTTCGAGGTCACATGATTTACCAACACGCTAGCTGCATCGAAATTGCTTTGTAAATAAATATCGGTCACCAGTGGAAACCCAATGGCTAAAAGAACTTTCGTTAGGTTTTTGCTGCTACCAATCCATGTAGAATCTTTAAAAAACACATTCGAAATAGAAAGCCAAGTAACTTGATGTTTTAGATGAATTTCATGAGTAGCATTAGACACAATATGGGGAAAAAAACTCGTTTGTTTGTTAGCAATAAGTTGATAAACACAAATTGCAAGTTCTTTCCAGTCAGATCCTACCTCATTGACTTTAGGGAATAGACTTAGGTACCACTTCAGTCTCAGTGAATTTGGCTGCTCTTCCTTGGAGATGTAACATTGTGCAGCCACCAGTATCGACAGATACGCTTCAGGTAAGACTTTTGTCTTAATAAAGCGATTCCATACTGTTCTATACCCTTCGTCACCCTTATCTTTCCAAAGATTTCGTCGAGCTGAATCCAAAATGAAGTGGCCATTCACATGCACTGGGAGTTGCGTGCTAACAGGTAAGGGCAAGAAGCAGAATGCTTGGAATATAGACACACTGTCGTCAGGGAAAAGTTTCGCTGCGATACCTGCACGAGGAAGGAGACCACTTTCTCTACCATCTGGTATCTCAGAAGCGTTGCTAAGGCTGTCGCATCCAATTCTCTGATGTATAAGCCATTCTTGTTTAGAGTTTCTTAAATCCTTTACGGTGATTGGATACGTCACCTGTAAGCACTTGACAGTTTTTGTCTTGATATCTTTTGATAGTTTTGCGTAATTACCTAGCTTCTCTCGTTTCTGTTGGCTTTGAGTGGACAGCTCTGTATTCACTTGGAACTTAACTTCCATTCTCCCATTTCTAAAATGTGATACAGTGATCTTGTTGATATGATTCAAAAACAAAAGAATCTCTTTTGCCTCGTTTTGAAACTTGTTTAGTAAGTGTTCAATCTCATCCAACACTGCCTTGTTAGAGATTTTAGACTTCCTTGCCATCAAATGATCCCGGAGAGGAAATCTAAATAAAGTCGCTCCTTTAAGTGGAAAGAATTCAGAAAAATCAAATCCCTCCATGACGTCTCTACAGTCCCTTTTCAGCTCCTCATCGATGTGTTCAAACAAAGCTCCTGGTGATTGTTGTGTTGCCCCTGGAGCGTACCGAGCATGTGGATCCAAAATTCCGAATGCATCATCATCTGACAAAAAAGAAGGACAGTCGGTGAGGTGGTATACTGCATTGAATCCAATTCCGAAACGACCAATCTTTTCAGCATCATCTACTTTACTACCTACTCCAAGACTTCGAAGACCTTCAATATCTTTTTTATTGAAAGGCTTGTTGTTGTAAACACACAAAGCAGGTCCCTGAAGCTCTTTCCAATTTCCCTCTCCTTGAAAAATACATTGTGTAGGTAGACGGCGAGTGTCGTAGATAAAATGTATTTCTGTCGCCTTTGCGTCATCTGCGTTCTGTATGAGCTCCTTAAAAATGCCAGTGTCACATGGATAAGCCTTCAAAATACCCTTAAGCCTGTCTGTGAGATGTTCCACTTGCCCATAAGGTTGCCAGTGCTGATTGGAGTATCTTTCCAGTTTCTTATCTAGCAAGGGTTTAGCACCAAGTTTGTAAGCCAAATCAATAGGAATCTCTTTATGCACAAATTCAGTGTGTTCTTCCGCTTTTACCCACGGAGTTGTGTTTATAACAAGCTCAGTTGCTGGTTGAAGTACGTCTCTTTGGCTCAAAACAGGAATGCAATCATGGGTTCGGAGGTCA
Source organism: Isaurus tuberculatus (assembly GCA_025447995.2). Taxonomy (NCBI): domain Eukaryota; kingdom Metazoa; phylum Cnidaria; class Anthozoa; order Zoantharia; family Zoanthidae; genus Isaurus; species Isaurus tuberculatus. The sequence continues at coordinate 7,633 of JAOEHV020041575.1, read as the reverse complement.
TCTCCATGTGCCTCCCTCAGCGCTAAGATAAGCGACTTAGCGACAATAAGCTTGTTGTGGTTTAGAACATTTCCCTCCTTATCTTCTTTTATTTGTAATAATGCATGAACAAAATCAGCAGTGTCGAACTTTTCCCGAACGCCAAACAACTGTAAAAGGGACCAATATTTCTGTGCCCATGGAGGAACAGAGTACAAATATGGTGCTCCAACACCCTTCCAGGTGAAAGACATTTTTTTTCCAGTAACAAAACTGTTTTCAACAAAAACAAAGGGTTCTTGTACAACCATTTGCCTGTAGGCTTCATTTTTCTGAATCACAGCCACTTTACGTAAAAGAAAGTCATAAATTTCTTTGATCATTTTCTTGAAGCACGGTAAGTCTTGCTCTTGTTTTGGAACACATTCTCGTGCATCACATAACTGCTGTAACACAGATTCAATTGATGGGAATACCCATTTAAATCTCTTGCACAAGCTAGAATTGGACGACCAAAATTCGGGAAGCACTGGCATAGAGGAACCAACAAGGTTTGCGTGGTTCAAAGTGACTATTTCTGTCGGACTATACAATCGCTTTGGAGAAAAAAACCATGGCATTTCACTTGGATAAGACTCTGGTGGAGATGTCAGTCTTGGCAACCACGAGCGCTTTAAAATAAGTGATTCTAGGGTACTGTTTTTGTAAACCTCTTCGTCAAGCAGTTTGCCATTGTTGTTAAGGAGCTTTAGAACAGCATTTGTCTTTCTTAAAAGGGCATCTGCGTTGATCCTAGCTGCATTGTCAATAATGTTAACAATGTCACATGCGGTTATTGAATCAACCGATTTCATTCCAAGCTTCTTCAATATTATTAGGAATTCGGCCTTCTCAAAACAGCCATTGGGGAATTTTTCTTTTTCGCCTTCAAACAGCTGCTTCAATAACTTTTCGTGTGGGTTAAACAGTTCAGAAGGAGCCCGGAAACGTTTGGAGTCTGTACTCACAAATTGTACATGTCTCAAAGCGCTTGGAAAGAAGGGGTCCTCCTTACAAAAGGTGTAAAAATTCATTAGAATCCACTGCCCTAGTTTAATTACATCATTCGAACTGTATTCGTTGATGTTTGGCAGGAGTTCTTTCCGTAAGAAATCTGTGTTTGACATAATTTGAAATTTTTGAAGTTTGAAAAGCCTCTGATTGTCGTTGTCAGATCCTGACAAAATTCCTGGTGCGTTCTTAACTGAAATGCCACTTGGCAATATCACATGTTTGGGCGAGACAGGAGCTGCTATTCCATTTTGCTTTGCTGCAAGTAACGATTTACCATCCATGTTTTCGTAAATTGGCAACTGAGCGAGGAACTCCTTCAAAGACGAATCTACTGTTTGACTCAAAAGGAAAGAGCGCAAGGTTCGCCTTTCGTGAACAGGGAAGTGCTTTATTTCTTCTTCGACTGTGGCTGTTTCAGTCGCTTGTAAGGCGCAAAGTACACAGTTTGGCGTGGGCGGCAGCAAAAAATTTTCAAGATTTGGATAATTATCCACATACGGTGGAACGTTTGAAATGGTGATGCAACCGGCTTTTTTCAAAAGGGTTATGACGTCTTTAGGCAACGATGAACCGTAGCTATGTTCTCTTATAGTTCGTCCGCCTCTTTTAAGCTTTATTAGTGATACTGTGTTCCCAGACACCTTCTTTAACAGAGGATAACTTTGAAAATCTACCAACCCAGGTTTTGGATTCTGAGAATTCATCCAAAGCCACATTGATTCCAACCACGACTCGGGAGGATGATTTTCCTGACCAGGAAACCACTGCACTTGATCATCTTTGCTAAACCACTCTTCTGGCAGTGCTGTTTTTAGCAGGGAATGCACAAGTTTATCATTTAACGCAACAAGTTGAACATTACTTGCTTTTAAAGGAGACGAAACTGCCAGGGAACGAAGCACACATAGGACAGAAGGAGAAATGTTTTCATCAAGGAACTTCCTTTCCATATTTGGTAGGACTGATCGAGGGTGTTTGCTAGATGCGACATACACTAACTTTTGATTGGAATATCTGAATTTCCCTATGGGATGAAAAGTAGCAAATTTTCCGTTTGCCAAAGGGAGAAGTGGAACACCAGAAAGTTCTGAGTAGCACTTATCACTCAACACATATTCCAATACCAAAAGCTTCTCCTTCCTCTCCATTTCATTAAGAAGACTCGGATCGTCCTTAATCTTTTGACGCACAATCGAAGGTGTTACCACTTTAATTAAATCGGACATGTAGTCATCAACAATTGCCAAAAGGTGATCCGGCAAAGAGACCACAGGTAAAAAAGCGTCCTTAAGCAGAGTCACAACAGTTTTTTGAACATCACTGGAAAACGAACAAGCTAACCGCTCAACAAATGAAACTTCGGGCTTGATCCACTTACCCCCACTGATTTCGGTGTAGAATACTTGCTCAGAGGCAAGAAGTTCAAACATTGTTTCCACCATAGGCAACCACTGTGTCTGAACACGGCTGAGATCAGGCCACGCCCTATAAAATTCGTTAATTTTGTTTTGACCAGGGAGTTTGTGAAACAAGCTTTCTTCTAGGTACAGCAATAGAGTTCCATAGGCTAAACTTCCAACGTTTTTCAAAAGGAGTTCGTTCCATTCCGCAGCATCATCACGGCACTCGGGTCCAGGCCATTTTAATCCACGTCGATTATCCGTCAAACCAAAAGAACCATTGACGTGAACCGGAAGTCCTGTGTGAACATCTGGAGGCATGGGCAAAAAACAAAATATGCGTCCACCTGACTTTTCAAGAGCTTTACAATCTAAAAGGTTAGTTGGCCTAGCAATGCCCATCCACGGAGGCAGCTTCAGCTTTGCTGAGAGTTGCTGCAATCTTTCATATTCCGTGCTCACGCAGTTACAAACAAGCCACTCGTGCTTTACCGTCATCGAAGACCCATCTTCACAAATTGTCATCTCCATGGTATTCATTGCACAGTTGCTGTCTCCTGATTTGAGCAGTTCTTCCGCTTCTTTACGGAATTGTTCTCTGCACTTTCTCACTGCTTGAACACAGTCGTTGCTTACCTTAACAGTAAAAACGTGTTTTTCCTTAGATGATTCGCTAGTTTCATACAAACTTATCTCTTCTATATTCTTCAAAAACAGAAGAATGACCGCTGCCTCTTCTTTAAATGCTTCAAACAGCTCCCTTACTCTTTCAGTACTGTATGGTTTCATTGAAAGTTTCGACGGATTATTCCGGAGAGGAAAACGAAAAAGAGTTCCTTCGTAAATTCCCCGAGATATCTTACAGTCTAAGACATTTTCGTAAGGTGAAAACTGGTCTTTGTATCTACTAAGTAACGATCGAGCTAGGTCAAATCTCCGGCCAGTTTCACCTTTTTCGAAATACTTTTCATGAGGATCAAGGAAGGCGAGAGAGCTGCCACTGACAATGCTTGGTAAATCTATGAAAATGAACAAAAGCAATCAATTGAGTTAATTTTTGAACTTTCTAAAAATTCAAGCTAGCATCCACAAAATATCAAAACAATTATTACGGAACAGTCTTAATTTTCTCAATTTCGGCTGTCCTCTCTAGCATCAATTTTTTTTATCCGTTTCCTTTACATAGCCTTCCCTTTGCCTATCTTTTTTATTGAACAAAGGACGGGTAAGAGAAACCTAAACATAACTTCTATAATAAGGATAATGTCTTGCGATTTATTGTCACTGGGAAGATTGCGAGCCACTCGTTCTGTGATTGGCTGAATTTCTACTGTGCTAATGTACGGTGTGCACTCCTGTGAGGTATCTTGAACGCTGTTGTTGTACAAAAACATACCCAGGAAACCTCGTCACTTTTCATTTACAACTTCTATTTTTAAGTGAACTTTAAAATCTGCCCTATTTTACCTTCGAACATGTTACATGTTCTTATCTTTGTAACACAATAGAACGTTGGTCAGCGGGGATAAATTTGTTTTGGGCCCGACTCAAACTCATTTTAACCCGAGCCACCGTAGGCGACCAGCAAATTTATGCCCAAGAACAAAAACTTTTATAATATAAACTTCTAGTTTTCATGCATGGTTTTAGATTTTAAATAGCGGCGTTTTCTCTTTAACAACGCTGCAAGAAAATGAAACTACAATGGTCCTGGATTTTGATTGGCTACTGTCGCTGTATAGCTTTTCGCTCGCAAAATTCCTTATTTTTGCCTGTAATATGCGCTAAAATGCCCAGAAAATGACAATAATTCATCAATTTCTTTGAAATACTTAAATATCTCCTCTTTGGAACTTTTTAGTACACCATGTTAAAATAACTAAATCGAAAACTTCTTTAAGTGACTGCAGACCGTTTGAGATCAGAACAAGGTTAAACTACTTAATGTATTTACATACCTAAATAAACAAAAGTTTTGTTTTTATACATATATAGGGTGGCGTGGTTAGCACGGTTGGTAGGATATCTGCCTTCCAGCCACAAAGGCGCAGAATCCATCCCCGCACTGCTAACATTTGAATACTTTTATGACCTTTTTTTCACCAAAACTAATTCTGCTTTCCATCCTTACAAGGATGGTTAATGAGTACCAGCTGCGGCTGGGAGCTAACCTGTGATGGATTAGTGTCCTATCCAGGGGGAGTTCGAGCTCGCAGCCGCTTAACACTACAGAAAACAATGAGCCACTAGGCTCCGAAAAGTATTTAGCTTTAGCTAGCTAGCTTTATTATGTAAGACCCACCTGTAATATGATAAACCGAGTTGAAACCAATGCCAAACCTCCCAACCTTGAAAAAATCTTTTTCTTTATTACTCTGCATCAAGTTTGCGATTCCCTCCCAGTCTTTTTCCTGGAAACATGCATCATTTTGAGCGTAAAGTGCAGGGCCCTGGAACTGATCTAAACTTTTGTTTAACAAAGAGTGAGTCCCATAAGGATTTTCGCGTGAGTCCAGCAAAAATTTGACGGATTTCGCACCTGCATCATCAGCATTCTGAATGAGTTCCTAGTGAAGAGAAACATTTGAAAAAAAATTAATGCAACAAATAGTGCTGAAACTAAAAAATTTAATGTTTTAAGTAGAGTTAGAGTCTTCAAAGATTCTCCAAAGCCATTGGTCCGAATCCATTTACTGGGATTGAACGGCAACCGTTAAGATGGATCTCAATGATTTTTATGACGACTGACTGACAAATTTGCGAAGATTTTTGTTACGATTCGAAAAGTGATCTCCACTGTGGAAAGCGAAAATAAGTCGCGCGGAAATATGAAAGTAGGAAGCAAAATGGTCTCCAAAGTATTCTTTGTTGGTATTTTGCAGCTGCTGTCCGTCTTGAGGTTGTGTTGGAGTCACAAGCGTTTGCTAAGATTGAGAAGCAGGAAACTCCGATATCAGATTTTGCATTTGTGCTTTTGCAATGGTTCACTTCTACCTTCTCCTTCAGCAGCCATTCTAAGTCAGCATATGGTGAAATCCTATTGGTTTAAGAACTGACGATCGTCATAACTTTGACGAAAAGTAGAACTTGCTTCCACTTTTCGTCGAACGCTTGACGATTTCATCGACAATTTTTTTTCCCTACTGCGCAAGTATTGTCGCAAATTTTCATTAGAGTACTCAAGAATACTAAGCGCGTTGCCTTATTTTCTAGCCAATTGGAGCTCTTGATCCCAAACTACTGTGTTACCTATATGAATCAAAGCCACGCTGTGGAATCGTCATTGATGGTGTATAAATGTACTGTCGTAGAGATTTGTTACTCTAACGCTCTAGGCAGCCTCTGGTCATTGCAACAGTCAAAAAAAATAACAAAAGTTTAATTTCGTAAAGGTGTATCTTTTATAATAAGAAACAAATAGTTTTAAGGACATTAAATTAAACCGAAGTTCAACCGAGTACTACGTCGGAAATAAACTGCACGTGTAAATGAAAACGACTGTAAATTTTTTCTAGACAAATCAGAGTTCCACTGAAAACAGTCTAAAGTTGTCTGCAATTCTGTATGAGCCGCCATAATAAAACAACTGTTATGTATTTTCAAAACCAAGAATATAAACGTTCTAAACGAAAGCATGCTCAAAGGTGTACAACTGTGAAGCGTTTCTAGGGTGGTTTTCATTATTTATTGAGACAAGACGTACGCACGGCAAAATCTAGCTAATCTCATTTGGTCGAGTTTATGCAAGAACGAGTGAGTGAGTGAGTGGGTGGGTGGTCGGATGATTGATTGATCAATTGAGTGAGTGAGTGAGTGGATTGGTGGATGGGTGAGTGACCATGAATTAGTGAGACAGGGAGTGAATAAGTGAGTGTGGGTAGGTGATTTGGTGATTGATTGATTGATTGATTGATTGGTTGGTTGATTGATTGACTAATTGATTGATTGAGTGAGTGAGTACGTTGGTGGGTGGGTTATTGATCATTAGTGTAACCCACTACTATATCCCCATTGAGATCGACGTCAAAAATTACGATAAAAAGCCACTTCTTATGGTATTCTCAAAGGGAAAAGACTGATCTTTGTTCACATCGCTTTTTCATTAGCATACGTGCCTCAATTTTTATAAGGGTTTTAGCAAATAATCCCGTTTTGACGCGCGCTCTGAGTGGCTATAAATCCGTTTTTAAAAGGCTGAATTGAAATGACGGGAAAATGTCACAGAACTCAACCGAAAAATTCAGAAAGATTGACAACCTTTTAATGTTTTTGACTTGAAGAAAACAAGAATGAGCAGTCTAAAACGTCTAGTATAAATGTCTGGGAAAAAAACAAAAAACAACGATGCTTTTTTTGATAAATAATGTTTTAACTAATTCTAAGTCAAATAATTGAATGTTGATGTTACACAGTGGTTGACTAACTGTCAAATGAAACTTGTTAAATGAATGATTGATTTATTTTTTTTACCTTTGAAATTTGTTAAACCATATTTCGTTAATGCCTGTTCTATCTTGATTTATCTTGTCCATTAAAAGCTACAAACCTTCATCTTCAAAAACGCGCCCGAAATGAAGTCGAAAAATTTTTACGTTTTATGGACAAAAAAATAGATATTCTGAAACAGTTTTAAGCCAAGTATGAGCATTACCGCTTGGCCATTGTAATTAAGTTCCAGAGAATTTTAAATTTTTTTTTAAAAGTTTAACACATAACAATCCCGAGAGGGATCACTGACTTACCTTGAGTATCTGGCCTCCATCTGGATACCTTTCCAGTATACTTTTTAGGAAATCCGTCAGGGGGGGAACTCGTTGTCCAAATGATTTACCTGTAAAGTAATCATACATAATAGTGAGAAAGGTAACACCAGAAAATATAAATGAGCACATTGATCAGAAAGAATTTTTGACAAAAACCCTAAATTTTAAATTCGTTATCAATGTTCTATTCAATGCGACCAACTAAGGGCTGTTCATAAAGGACGTCACACTTTTTGGGCACATTTTTTAGGAACCCCCACACCCCCCTGTCACAGTGTGTCACACATTTCAAATAACCCCCACAAAAAGGACGTCACACTATAAAAAAGACCCCCCCCCCCCTCTCACCCTGTTATCACAATGATTAGGGTAACTTTTAACTGGGATTGTCGTATTTAAGATGTAAATCACTAACACTGTAAGTATGTACTTCTTGAT